>JAYECN010477757.1:0-11502 GCA_035222435.1 Microcambeva ribeirae
GTTCCTGTGGAACTTTTGGTGTTTCAGTTTGTGGCCGTTTCCTCTAGTTCTGTCGGTGGCCACCAATGAAAAGAGGCTGCCCCATCCTCCTCACTGCGATTAGAATCATGTTTCACTCCTTATTCTAGAATTTCCTATTGCCTGATGTTCAAACATTGCCAGGAAAACAGGGGAAGGACACAAAACAGGCCCAACTGGTTCAATCTCTTGTTTTCCACCAGGGTGAAGCACTTAGACAGGTAAACTAACATTCACCTGATACAATCTTGCAACTCATGGTGATAGGCTGGAAGGATTTTCCTGGAGATTCAGCAGGGCTTGGAATCTGACCTTGAGGCACTATTTTGCAGCTAGCTGCAATGGGTTGAAAGGCTGAATTTCCATGAGAGCCAAAGGCAACTTTCTGTGTGGCTAATTTGGTGGGAGTCCGTTCTATCGAAGATGGCAGAGAATAAAACGCGGCATGTCTTTCGGTTTCAGCATTCCCAGGGAATCCTGATTAAAACACGAAAAAGAAGAAAAATAGTTCTTAAGCTGAGACATCTAATTCCTTACTGCGCTTCTCTACACAAACACAATTAAGGCATGACAAACACGCTCTCAAATCAAGGAAGGAAAAAGAAACTGGTGGGCAGAGCTGAATGGGAAGAAAGTGGCATAAGGTGTTCCTCCTGCGCAAGTCTGTTGGGTTTGTCTCTGAATAGAAGAACTATGTGCACCACGCAGCCTGCCAAGCTTCGGTTGGCTATCAGTCACTTCTGACAGGTTTTCTTGGTAAGAACCTTCCACTGACCAAAAGCTGCTGGCAGTTTTGAGCGTCCACAGATAGCTTTCCACACAACTAAGGCAGCGTTTCTTTCGCAGAGAACTTCTCACTGCATTTTTTTGAGTAAAAGCACAAGGAGACCAACAACTGCCTTCTGACCTGTGTTTACCATCTTATTTAATGTAGAAGGAGATCAATCAATCATGACCTGATGAGAAAAGCTGTTGCCAATTAGCACAAGAAAGGTACAGCTTTACCTCCTTTCTTTTTTGTAGCACTGTCAACGTAAAGGTGCTGCATATCTTCATGTCTGAACATAAGCCTGTGCATTTAAAACACACTTGCATTTCTCTTCTTTTTGGCTGTGCTGCTGACATAAGAAAACACCACACTTAAGCTACAGACTTTTTCCTCATCATTGAACCAGGACAACATTAATGGCATTATATGATCTACCAGGAAGATGCAACGTGTAAGACATCAGCATTATAGTCATTGCTTTACACAGGAGTGTCAAGAGAGACCAAGAAGGGCATCAAGCCATTTTGCATGTGATCACATTTTGAAATACATTAAGTTCCTGTTTTTTGCAACTTGCTTGTGCGAAAATGAGAAACCTGTAAGATTCCGTTGTTTCTCAGTCCAGCTGAGATCTGTTATACAAGCATTGACGCCATGCATTTGAGGGGGAAAAAAAAAAAAAGGTAAAATTAAGAGGCAAAGTTTTTCCTACTTCATGCAAACCAAAAATCAGAATACTGTGCTCAAGTGGTCACCATGTAGCTTGTTCCAAGCAATTCAAATGATTGCAAGCTGTTGACTGCTGCCACACTGCAACATGTGCTAGGAAGTTCAGAACAAGCACGTGGCTGCTTAAGACAGGAGATGAAAACAAAGCAGTTTTGCACCACAGAAGGGAATAAGTTTGCTTCAAAAGGAGCAAAAGATGATATCTACACAAACTTGTGCCATACTTAGAGAACAGGTTTTAATTTAGACTATTTGGACTGTACAAACTTTTTTGGTTTTAAAAGTGAATTCTCAGTAAGAGGAAGGTACAAAAAACGTCTCCAAGCTTTCAGCACTAAAGAGAGAACCCCAGAGGGAATGGTTGCAGCAAAAGGAGACTTGATTTCTGTTCAAAACACAGAGACAGCACTGCTGACTCTGAATTTTGACATCAACAGCAGCAAAACAGTACCTGAAATGCAGGGGGTTGTGACTGGGATTGAAAGAAGTTGGAATTCTCTGGAGTACTGACAGTACTGGGAACTCTTGGACAACCACAGCTGAGAGAATAAGCTAATTTCTTTGCTCTAAGAAGGCTTAAATTACCACCTCTCTGTAGATCTGAGCACAGATCAAGGTCAGTAAAGAGGCACCCTGAGCTCCAAAAGCCACAATAAGCTTTCTCTGTGCCCTGGAGCTCCACTGAGGC
Organism: Microcambeva ribeirae; assembly: GCA_035222435.1. Lineage (NCBI taxonomy): Eukaryota > Metazoa > Chordata > Actinopteri > Siluriformes > Trichomycteridae > Microcambeva > Microcambeva ribeirae. The sequence goes on from JAYECN010477757.1 coordinate 2,205, forward strand.
CATGCAACAAGCGCAAGCTTTGGTCTTGGGGGGGAAGGTGAAAATGGCACTGAGAAAGTCACTGATATGCACAGCATCCACCCCTCGGAAAACTCTACACTACGACATCTTTTGCACTGTCCACATTCAACACCACAGTTATTCCATCACTTTTTACTGAGCCAACACACATTAGGCACCCAGATATACCTGGACATACCACTAGACTAATCCCTCAGATATATACACAGAGCCCCCCCAAACATTTAGACACCTCGATACTCCTCTGAAAACACTTTGTCACGAGCAAAACTACAACTGCTGTTCAACACCCACTCTTCCCAACTACATGTGCTACATAAAGCCACGCATTCGCTAAGCTTAGCGGAATAGAGACTACTCAACAAATTCCAGCTTCAAAAAGAAAAGTCAAAAATCAAATAAACAGTTGATGTTTATGAAATTCATTTCCTAGAACACTGAGGAAATAACCATCTGGTATGAGCAATAAGCAGGCAGGCAGCGCTGGCAAGCTTTAAGCACAAAGAGCACAAGGAAGTATCCAGCAGAGCCAAAGTTCCAAAAATATACCAGTACCCATTTGCTTTACCTTTGTCTGCAGAAGCATCCGGGCTGGAGTCATGCAACTGTTTAATTGGTGAAGAAGCTTTAACTGGTGCTGGGATACTCAACGGCAGTGGTAAAGATGTAGGAACATCAGAAAGCTCAGACTCTGAAGATTGGGAAAAGAGATACTCCTCGCCAAGGGAATGCCTATGTAGCTCCACATCCACTACCTTCCAGAAATAGGTGAAAGGATGACATTAAGATTTGGTAGCAAGGTAATGATATATAAAGTGAAAATAAATGCCTTTTTTTTTTTTTTTTTTTAAATATTGCAGAATGTCTGGAAATCCTCCCCCACCCTCTCCACACTTCTGCATAAAATTTCCACTCATTTCAGGAAAAGTTTGATCAGAAGTCCAGCAACATCTAAGCTAGGCAAAAAAATCTGCAACATGAAAATGCCACAGTAAAATAGCACATCTCTCTGTTGATGGGGATATCTGAATAGTGAACAGTTAAGGCATACAAAGCCCAGATCCAAGCATGCTACTAAGGGAAGGCCTATGTATACCTGCAGGAATAGACACTGAACTGCAGCTTGCCTTTTCTGACTTTTTTGAAAAAGGCCTTGAGAAACACACTACTACAACACCTACTCTTCAAAAATGTTCTTTAATCACAGTAGACATCTCACATTCAAGTCTCTTCCACAGACTGAAAAATTGAAATAATGCAATTTCACAATTAAAAAAAAAAAATCCATTTGATACAGTATGAAGGAAAAATAATAAAAAACTCTAAGGCTATAACAGACTATGAGTTATTCATTCATTTATTTTATTTAAAGTTTTGAGATTTCATTTTCCATGAATGTACTGAATGTTGACACACGCAAGAAGTTGGAAGTACTCAAATCTACTGCAAAATTTCAGCAGTGATCCCCTTAATTTTAAATTCCTTATTTATGAAACAGGCAGCACATCAGAATGCAGATCAAGACATCTGATAACAGAAGCTCCATAAAGAAATAATTAAAACCATAGTACAGATTAACATTTCATTAAACAAGATCTGGAGTTTCCTCTGCACTGGAAAGTTTAAAAACAAACAAACAAAAAAAATCCGTTGTCACAAATAGTGACAAGCTGTTATAATCACTTCATTTAACAAGAGAAGAACCTACATTCCCAAAACTATGAAAGTAAAAGGAGGCAACTCAGTACATAGTCCATTATAGCTTTTCCCTTTTAAAAATCCTTAAGGGAATAAAAGTAGAGCACCCCTCCCACAACCCATTCACTCACTGTTTCTGCACCAAGCGTCTGTAGGCCTGTGTAGGTCCTGTCCAACTGAGCAAAGCAATATAACATATTTATATTAGCAGGGGCAAAATAATACATTAATTAAAAATTACAATATGATTGTTTGAAAAGAGTTAAAACTACATAATTTGAACAATACATCAAATGTTCTGAAGCCACAGGGTCAGAAATCTGTTTTGCTGTTAAACACTCCCTTCTGCAAAATAAAAACGCCACAGTCCAAAGTCTACTCTAAAGAAGAAAGGGAAAAAAAAGCTGAAGGCAGTGAGAGTTGTTGGGGAGACATGCCGTCCCATGGAGCTGCAGTGCAGCACAGGAGATGCAGACAGTCTAAGAAGTTGGCCTACACAGGAGGAAGGTGATTTGAGCATCTAACTGTCCTTGCTCACGCTCTTCATGCATTCAAAGACAAGAAATGAACAGGGAATCTCAGCCTCTCTTCTCCCTGCCCATACTGCCAACAGAGAAAAATCTCTAGCTGAAGGCAAAAGTGTAGGGACAGAACAAAACATAGCAATCACTTCATCAAGAGGAAGAGAACCTAAAGCAACCTTTCAAGTTAAAGGCAGTAAAAAGATGACAAAATCTCAAACTGTACAGCAAGAGTATCTAACTTCCTTGCTGCTTTGAGTCGAATCAACTCTAGCTTTTGCTTGGCTGGGTTCCTCAGCTATAGCATCGCTTCTAACATAGCCAAGGTTGCCTTTCCTGATTCTTCTTGTGATTCTCCATCTTAACCATTCATGTGTAAATGAGCAGCAGGACAGAGATACAACAGAGGGAAGTAGAAACACACACAAAAGCAGAACCTCTTCTAGATTATGCAGGAGAAAATGTTTAATTGCCTTTCTCTCAATCATTCTGTTCAAATACCTTCAAATTGTGTATGATATCAATCCTCTTGTTCTGGCTATCCTTAAAGTGTATCTGGACTCTCACAGGGAACTCTCCCCATCCTCTCCTGGTCAGGTGAAACGGAGGTTCTCTGGAAACAAATGGTGGTTCACATTTTGGATGCAAAAGGCATAGTTTTCATCATCTCTTTTTCAGAAAACCTAAGACTGCTTTCCTAACTGAGAGCTAACGTTACCTTCAGTCCTGCTGTTCAGTATGAACAAAACCCTAAGTCTGATCAAGTGACTAAACCTACAAAAATTCTTACTTCTGTTGTCAGTTGAAAACATATTTTCACCTTGCGTAATGGAGAGGGAAGAAAACTGTAAAACAGTGTGTTGGAGTAGACAGCAACAGGGACAACTGCCATTTTACAAGAAAAGCTGCTTCAAAGACAAATTTTATATATATATATATATATATATGGTCTTAATAGAAGATATATAGAGAATTATAGAATATATAGAATATATAGATTATAGAATATATATATATATATGGTCTTAATAGAAGCTGAAGTCAGTTCCCAGGACACTGCTGCAAGGTGAGTTTTCAAGGCAGTGTTTTGCAGGCACACCATTACTCTGTTTGAGCTTCAGTTTAATTGTAAATCCCAAATGTAATTTTGCAAAGAAACAAAACACAAGAGGTTTAAAGGTTATTTTCAGTCCAGAACATAAATGTTAATTTAAATGACTGGGACTGTGCTACAGTAAGAAATCAATTAACTAGAAGGGATTAAACCAGGAGACAGACAGCACTGATGAGACTGAAATGGAGAAGGCACAAAACAAATAACATTCAGGTGTAATTTAGTATGTTATGCAAGTAAGAGGAGTTTGTTTTCATCCACCTCAACACCTCAGTGATCTCAGGGTAATTAGTGACCCTTACCAACACTTCTCCTCTCAGATATGTCTTTCTGGAGTTGCCTTTTAGACACATTGATTTTGTCAGCTTTATGTTGACATTTTGTACCTAGGCATCACAAACCTCGCTTTCCTCCAAATAGGCAGCAGAACCTGTTTTGGAGAACAATTTCTTTGGGAAGATACAAAGTGGCTTGAAGGTTTCCTCCCACTGTCTTGTCCAAAGGAACAAGAAAGCAAATGGACTAGGTCCCTCCTTGCAGTAGTCAGCAGAGGACTGTGACAACAGTTTTGAATATGGCTTTGGGAGAGGACAGAGAGGCTGTCAAGTTCCAAGTAGCACCAACACCATCACAGTCAAGGGAAATTAATTCTGTGAAGCACAGAGTCAACCCCACTGACCTCACTACAGAGGAGAAATATTTGGAAGGAGGTAAAACTTCTTTCCAAATACATGTAAATCATTAAAACTATGGGCCAATTAGCTTTCTATGACTCCTCTTCCACAAAGGCCTGGGAGATGGAGAACATGTTTAAACAACAAAAGCCCAACCTGAACAGCAGTCAGACTGATGCATACAGGAGATGCACAAACTCACATAGCTAGAACAAAAATAAAACTAAAAGCTTTTGTCAGTAGGAAAACCCCAAAAACAGTCACATAAATACATAAAAATACATAAAAACTGATTATTCTTGACTATTATTTTGTGAGTAAGTCCAGCAGATTTGGAGATTAGTGTAAGGCATGGAATACAAAACCAGGAAAAGAAGAGGTTAAATTTCTACGAATCTGGGTATGTAAAGTGCAGTAAGCATAAAACTGGAATAGTGCCTTATTACCTCACTTCTACCAGGTCATTAGGTTTGTAACTGGGGTGGAGGAAGAACCAAACTTTCTTGACAAAATGATTTATGCTAGGTTCTCTCCGAGAGCCTCGGACATACACCATCCATTTATGGGTTGACTGATCATTTTCTTCTCTCTTGTCTGGGGGAATGTACCTGTCAGAGAAGTTTAAAAAAAAAAAAAAAGTGTTATGGGAAGATTAGACAAAAAAATATAAATGGCAAAGTGCTTATCTGTACCTAGCCCATTTAGAGTTCTGTTCATTACTCTATATTCTGATATTCCATCAAGCCCTTCAAAAAGACTCCTCCAGAAAACTAATTTGGATTTCATAAACTCATATCTATATCATGCTTCTAATATATCTCCTCAGTATCTCAGTGCAGAACTGCCATATGATATTCTTTCATTCAAACAATTTTAATGTTTTACTACTAGCATTATCAAATCTTCTTCCCCATTTCTTCTGAATTATTGAGAATCCACATCACTTGAGAGCACATGGGTAATCCTGCTACCATATGCACCCACAGACAATTTGGTTCTGGGTACATTTTCAAGACGCAATTCACTCTAATTTCAAGACAGCAATTCTAATCTCATCAGTCAATGTTCATTTTTTTTTTTTTAATAGAAAAACAGACTGACTTAATAGTGAACAGACTAGTCTGACAGTTTAAAACATGGACTTGCCCAAATCCTTCTTAAAGAATGCATTTCTTCACTTATTTCCTCAAAGTTATGTTCCTGGTCTTAATTCTCTGGCTTAAAATTTGTGAGGAAATACCATAAAAACCCTCTAGAAAAGAATTTCTTCAAACTACGCTGGACTTTCATAGAATTTACCTCATTTCCCCCCCCCCCCCCTTTTGTTTCTAACAACACTGTTTATATAGACACACTGAATTGGCTGCTATTCTGGGCCACAGACACACTGAAGCAGGGCAATTTGCTTTTCAAAGCTTTCATAGGGAAGAAAAATGTTTTTTTAATTGATCAGAGTAAGTTAAAAGACTAAATTTGGAAGAAATAAATTTTAAAATCTCCATACTTAACAACTATTATAACACCTATTCCTCCTCCAATGCTCTTACTGACACTCAAAGAGGGCATTCAAAGGCAAGATTTCAAACTACAACAACTTAACTATTTTAATTGTGTCTTTGTTTTAACCTCTTATTCTATTTGGTCCTGAAATGAAGAGCCATCACTAAGACTTCTCATACTAACTTGGAGACATTGCCAACCACAATTGTTTTCTTCACATAAAGCCGAGAAGTCTCATCATTTAATACTCCGGCATTTCGTTGTCCTGGTTTTTGAGAGCCTGAAACACCCGAACTGTCCTGAGGGTAGGGGAAGAAAAAAAGGAAAACAAAAAAACAAACATTGCTCTTAAATATTATTTTGTTTGGCACTAGGAAAGCAAGGCATTGTTAAGAAAATAAACACATGCAGTAATGTGAAAGACCGATAACCAACAATCTCTGAAGGAAGATATCTAAATTGCTAAAGAGGCATATCTGAATAACTTGGGTGTAATATGCAGCATAGTCAAGTGTGTACTGAGGGATAAGCTCAGTGGACGTTATGCAACATGCCGGGATCTGAGCCACGACTCCAGGCTGCCTTTCAGCACTGGCAATGCAACCTGAAAGATCAATCAGCACTACAGTGGCATCAACTGGCGACCAACCAAAAGCAAAAACAAGCCTCCTATGAGCTGCTTCTACAAATCCTTCACTTTCCCAACCTCTGGTGCTTTGAGGACCCCTCCATGTTGCTTTAACACTCCAAATGAAGGCTGCTCCTGGGAAAGGAATCCAGCCTCAATTAAGCCAGCATGGAAGTCAGCCATACTGTGTCACTGACAGCTAGATAAGCTTACAAATCTACTGCAGTTGCTGAGCATAACAAAACCAGCCTAAGCAATTCTATCAATCTCAGCTAGTAACCTTGGCCAAGATTATGCTAGACCCAAGCAATACAACCATGCCACGAAAGTTCCTACTGCAGAAACAAATTATACTGGCCAGTGCTGTTATGACTCAGGTGGGTCCACTGTACATGTTGTACACCTGCCCACCTGCCTCCTGCTATGGATCCTAGGCAGGGTGTCAGTAAACTGCAGCCCTGTTACCAAGGGAAGCCCAGTGCTTGTTTGATGAAGAATCAGCAGTACTCCTGCAACCTAGCCCTGCAACTTGCTAACTGTAGAGTTTAGTTATATACAACAAGATACAACCACCTCTGTACTCGTGAGTACATTGGCTGTACTCCTCTGCCAGGGACTGAACAAGACTCCTCTGGGACTGAACAAGACAGAAGGGAAACTGAAGTTTCTCATCAGTTAACATTGCTGAGAATGAGTATCTTGCTCTTTTCTCCAGGCACTACCCTACCCAACCTGACTTCTACCTGCAGAGATAGAAGATCTCTGCGGGAAATCTATTGCAGGAGCTGTGAGACACCTCCTTCCCCAGAGGCTATCAGCCAAGATGGCAGCAGACCAGGAGTGCTAACATGAATGCTGTCACTATTGCTGGGTCACTTCTCTGTTGGATAAGACTGAATTAAGAGGAGTTACCCCAAGCTAGACACAGTTCAGTTAGCTTCACAGCAAAGCCAGGCTGAGGGTCTAGGAACAAGCATTTGGAGAGGATAAGAAACAGATCTTCAGCGAGATGGGTGAAAACATGAAGAGCTGCTGGTGCCAGCACCGAGTCCAGACAGAGTACACACCTCCAACAACTCAACCACCACTTGAGTTTTACTTTACCCGGCTACTATTTCTGCTCTGTCTCTGGTCCAGGCTATTTGCCAGCCTCTCCTCTGCATCCAGGTTGCCGTTGTCCTTGTCCAGTAGGAAGTCATTGTGCTGGGAGAGCGAGTCGCTTTCGGAGTGGTTGGCAGATGGAGTGTCTGACCCCTGGTTAGCAGGGGACGATGATCTGGAGGGCGATTCTAAGAACTTCTTGATTGAAGGGTGATTAAGAATCGTTGCATCACATGACCTCGTCCCCTGCAACAAAGATGCCAGGCAAATCCGTTATTCTCCCTTTAGCCCAGACAAAATGAGGCTCTGACGGAGCAGAAGATGTTAATGACCAAAGGAAGATAAAATATTTAATCAGCTACCTTGCAAGTAAAACATGTCACAGAAGATAAAGGCTTGTAAAAGCTGTCCTACAGAAACAGGAGCCCAAATCTAATCATTTTCTATAAACCTTTTGATTCCAGAAACCTATGAGCTTTTGGAAAGAAGGTCTGCAACCTAGTCAGACACCCGTAACATCACACTGCAGGTAATGGCTTCCCTCCCTTTGCAGGGATCTACAGTCTCCTTTCATACACAGTAAGGCCAGAGCTGCCTGACTCTTGCAGCAAGCAGGGAATGTAAATGTATTTGACTGTTTGCTTTTGATACTGTGAGTGTGCTCCTGTGCATGCCTAGGAGGCAAGCTGCACGTATGAGTGCACTGGCTGCTCACAAAAACTTAACAGGGGATAAAGAATAATGTGCTTCGGCATCCTTGCAAATTTGCCTCAAACCAGATGTATTAGAGCTTGTCTTATACACTCCCAAATCTCTCTACATAGGTGTCTGCAAAGATTGCAGGGGTGAAGGTGCTTAGATTTCTTTCTTTTTTTTTTTTTTTTTTCTCTCCCCATTTCTGTAACAAAGACCCAATAGATTCTTTTCTGATTTTGCTTCTAATGTCAGAATTATCAAGGAAAACACTCATCACTCATCAAAGCAAGCATCCTGCTGTCATTTCTCCTCCCAGACACTAGTTCCATCTCCTTCAGGACATCCCGCTTTGACGATGAATCAGCTAGGCAGAAACAAGTCTCTTTCAGCAGGAGGTGTCACAAGGAGAGCCAAGGGCGGTCACAGGGAGAAACAAATGAAGACACTGATGTGGTTTGGTTTGCTTTCCTTTGCAGAGTTATTTGTAACCCACATCTCTTTCACAGTGTGACCAGAATCCTGCTTGCTGCAAGGACGGAGGGGTGGCTCAGAGGCAACACCAGCACTATTAAACTGGACTTGCCCTGAAGAGGTGAAAGCAGCAGTGGAGTTGAACACTGTCCTGTCTTGGACTTCAAAGCTTTGCTGGAGAGTTTTTTTTCTTTCAACAGTGTGTTAGGCATGTGATCTAAACAACCCACAACCCTCCCTGCTCAAGAGCACTTAAAACAGTTTTGAAACCTCAATCTTGACCTTTTACTTTGCTACACACAAAGAGAAATCCTACCAGTTTTCCAAAAAAAGAAAGCTTATCTTTAAAACAAACAAAAAAAATCCTAACAGAATTGTTCCTTCAGTTCTGTTCAGGCCCTTCCAAAATATCCAAGAAGAAAAAAACAAAAAGAATCAAGAACTCATTTTGTCAAGTAAATTGACAACACATTGGCCACTAATTTGTAGGGGAAAGAAAAAAAAAAAAAAAAAAAAAAAAAAAAATAACCTGTAACCATACTTAATCGTACACCTCAAAACCTGGCAATACATTTTTTTTTTTTTAGTATCAGAATAGATTAGGAATTTCCAAAAAATCTTCCTAGAACCTCACAGGCATTTATATAATAATATAACAAACTAAACTACAGAAGGCTTATATTCTAACAGAAGCAGAAGACAGACAATCATTTACTGGAAACAGAACCAAACATACATTACCCATCCATTAAAAAAAGACAATAAAAGAAATTCAAAACTAGTAACTAGATCTGATTTAGCCAGCATGCAAGCCACAATTTTAGAAGCAATTTAAAAATCAAAGCTACAGCTATGCCAGCCATAAACTCATAAA
>JAYECN010477765.1:0-16980 GCA_035222435.1 Microcambeva ribeirae
GCCGCGGCGCCCGGCGCCTGGGCCGCCCGCGAGCTCCGCAACGCGCCTCGGCAGCCCCGCTCGAGCCGCCCTGGCCTCCGGCCAACGGGGAGGCTATTGAGGGAGGCGAGAGCTTGGCCATTGTTCGGCGGCGCTTTCCATGGCAGGGGCCTTTGGGAATCGGGTCTCTCAGAGCTTCCCAGATCCCGGCCTGCACTGCCCGTCCGTCTCTCCGGGATTACCAATGAGGCAGGTAGCACCGGGGCCGTGGTGCAGGGCACGGCGGCTGCAAGAAGGACGGCTACCACAGCACTGGCTAACCCGGCTGTTCCCAGAAATGCAGCGAGTGCCCGGCACCAGCCCCAGCCTCCCTGCCCGCTGCACCTCTCAGCGCAACCCCTCTCTCCAGACCTTTCTTGAAAGACGTGTTCCTATTTTCAATCAGGTCGTGCTGCTTCCCAGATCTTCCCCATCTAAATTGCCTCCCCTGCATCACCCCTGCCCCACGCAGCCCCGCGGAGCCACCCACGCAGCCCATTTGAATTCCAGATCAGGCTCCGTATCGCTTGGCTGAGGGCGGCTGCTCCCTGCCTGGGGGGTTGGTAACATCTGCCCGCGCCTGGCTTTGTCCTTACGGTTCCTTGTGCTGCTGTGTCGGCTGGTGCCGAAGGGCTTCCCCGCCCCGAGCGCCAAGTGCCACTGCAGCACGCGCAGAGAGGTTTGCCAGGCTGCAGCGTGTCCTTATGCTGGTCCCGGGAGGTTCTGGAAACAAAAGGACAGCTTCTTCTCCGGGCTCCTTTGTTCTTCGGCTCCTAGGCTTTGGCGACGAGGCTGCACGGCGAGTGCCCTCCGGTGCAGCCTGGGGCCGGGCACCCAGCCCCAGCAGACGTGGCGACGAGGCCGGCGCGGCGCGTGCTGCAGCAGCCAGCAGACCGCAGGCTGGGCCTTCCTCGCGCTGGGCCACAGCAGGAGCAGCAGCAGCAGCAGCAGCACGGGCCCGGAGCGACGGCACCTCGCGCCTTGCTGCCGTGGCCCACAGCACCGGCGCTCGGCACGCACACGGCCAAGCACGTTCCCCCATGGGCCAGGGAAAACCACGTCCATACGAATACGAGAGTATCACGCATCTATTACAAGGGTTTTTTGTACCCAGTCTGTATTACTCTGGAAGCCACAGAAGCTGCTCTAGGAGGAATCGTTATCCGCAGCAGGCCACACGCGCTGCTATCCCGCGCCCCCCCCGCGGGTTTGCAGTCGCTAGCGGCGGCCACGGCAGCGCGGCGCGTGCTGGGGCTCTGCAGAGCGGAGGCCGTGGGAGGTGCAAACACCGCGAAGGGGTCAAGAGCAGTGGGAGGCAACACAGAGCGGTAATACATCCCTGCGAACGAGGTGCTGTTGGCTAAGGGGTTAGCTGGATGCAAGCGGCAGAACAGGCAGTGATTATCCTGGATTAGCCTAGAAGTCGGACGCTTTTATTTATCGCTTTCCTGCGGAATCGTTAATACACTGCCTTTAGGAAGCGTTTCCCCTATTTGCTTTGCGGCTGTGATGTTCCTGCGTGCAAAGTCTGCGCTGGGTTTGCGCTCTGCGGGGTGTTGGGATGGGGCCTGGCCGGGTGAGTCACTGCTCACGGATCGCTCCCCTCGAGCACGCGGCAGCAGGAGCCTCCGCTCTCCTTTCAGAGCACATTTGCCTCCATCCCACACAGACCTTGTGCATCTTACTTTCACTACTGGTGTGATAAATACAAAACTGAGGTGACAGGCGATGCTATGTATGTTAATCCTACCCCATTTACTCCTTTTGCCTATTTTTGAAGTCCTTTATCTTGTGTCCATGAGCAGCGATGATGACACACGCTCCCAAAGGGCCCATTGCGACTGTCCCTGGCCGAGGTGAGATGATCCCACAGGAGCGGGCGACGCTCAGCACATCCAGGCTTCTCCATCGTTCTTCAGCCCAAATCCTTATTAAAAGAGACCAGACACGTAAGAGCAAGCCAAGGCTCCTAAACTCTCCCAGGTGTTACATACATAGGTTTCTGTTTTGTTTTTCTTATTTCTTTCACTTCATTAAAATAAACCATCACCTATGAGCAAATAATGAAAGAGGAACACAACAATTCAAAACACAACAATTTATAAATAAGCTAAAATGAAATACAAGCAGAAGCCTCACTGACTGCTACATGAGCTCCTGTTCATGTAACTCAGGAGATTTACATATATCTATTTATCTGATATTTTTCTTCATCAATACTGACTGAACTGGCTTTTAGAACTTCTTTATTTTGAATACACAGAAAACAATCTTATTATACTGAAAATCTCGATTTAAGAGCTTTCTTTATAGCAGACACGAGCCCTCGTTTTCAGGTAGCTATAGGTTTATTCCTGACATGAAATGAAAAGCTGTTTTAGAGGATCCATGCACACGTTCAAAGAATAAGGGTGCTTAAGACCCAAGCGGCCTACAGCAGGATGCCAACTGATTTTCACAAAGAGGTTTTCAGCAATTACAGTGCATATGCATGCATATTCAACACGTACATGTTAATAAAAGGCAGCTACATATGCTCTGCCAGGAGGGTGACACGATCTGCATGGCAATGACGAGACAAAGCGGAGCTGCCGCGAGAGACAACAGAAGGAGCAGGAGCCCCGCTCAGCCACGAAGCGGCAGCTGGGTGCCGAAGCAGGCGGTCGATACTGTGATTTATAGCTAATCACTGCCTGAAGTGCAAAGGACAGGCAGTATCTTATCACCCACAAACACCAGTGACTGTATCGCACAGTCATATGGTGCCAGTCTGCTCCCTCCGCTCGTGCTGAGCGCTACCATTTCTATAAAAAGTCCAATTTAGGTCAAAGGAAATATTCCAGGAGTCCAGTGTCTCGTGATTTATTTCAGGGGATTTTCTTTAATTCTCATGTACCTTCATCTGATTTTTCTCCTTATGCTGTAGCTGTTACAGATCCAGCAATTAGAAATATTTTACAACCATTTCCACCCACTGTTTTGACGAGCTGTTCAGGATTGCCTCTGGCCAAATTGAAATTTTGTGCACACACACTCTCACTTTCCATTTTAATAATGTTGCTTTAACCCATTGGAAATGCTGTTTCCCAATTTATTAGTGCAGGCGATTTATTAAGAAATAGAGAGTATATTGCTCCTTGCTCCATGAGAAAAATAGAGATTGATAGGGAAAATCATTAAATCTGGAGATAGGAAAGGCCAGCTAGATAACCCAACCCTCCTTCTGGTGCATATCAATTTATATGAATAATGAGATACCCTATTAGGGCTCTCCCGATTCTTATTCATGCCGATCTTATGCAGAAGGAGTTATTTGCTTACCTCAGATTCAGAAATGTCAGGCCTTTTGTTTCCAGCAGAGCTGAAGATAAGTCAGCGCCCGTAGTTCTCTACTGCACTCTCGGCCTTCCCGGGGCAGTCACGGCCCCGACACGCCGAAGCTCTGGCCGGAGCCGCAGCTGCCCCCGCGGGTGGCCTTTCGGACCAGTTAGCAGGTGACAAACCTACCATCAGAAAGGGGCAAACTGCTGCAGGGTGGCAGGTCAGGAAATTTCAGCCCACTCATCTCTTTTCCTGGAGCAGCTGGGGAATAATTTAATACCAAGGAAAACCTGATGCCAACAAGAGGAAAAAATACTCTTTTGATATGTGTGAAATCAGGCATATGAGTGAAAGACACTGCCAACACTATGGAAGAAAACACAGTTCTTAGCTGTGAAGGTGATATCAAAAAAAAAAAAAAAAAAAAAAGGAAAATTCAGTTTCGATCGGCATTCTGCGTATTTTGCTGTGCTCCTTTTGGGGTATGGTTGTTTCTGTAGATTCATGTGTAATATTTGAAATAACTCAGCGATGCATTTAACCAAGCACCTGCCTTAAGAAGCTGCATCCCGGTGTCGAGAAGGAGGAACCACTGAGATAAAGAAGACGGAGGGAGGAGGGGCCAGAGGAAGCAGGAGCAGCGACCTCGTGGTCTCGGAGCTCCCCGGCCTCCGCTTTGTGCCGCAGCTCAGGCAGCACTGCCGGGCTCCGGGGTCTCCCAGGGCGCGCAGAGGCCGCTGAGACGGAGGTCTGAGGCAGAAATACCAGTTTTCATCAGTGTTCCCTACAGTTCCCAAGTGATGGAGAAATCAACCTCTTCTCTGTTTCCTATCTTGGCAACCTAACATCAACTAAGGCAACTTTTAGAGTAGTTCTGTGATTTGCACGTTTAGCTACGGCTTGCAGAGAAGCCAACGATCTGGAAGAGCCCGAGGACCTCGTTCGCACTTCACGCTGGCATGAACTAGAACTAATTCTACCGCGGTCAGAGGAAACGCTGACGGGGTTGCCTTTCTTAATCAAGGGACTCTCGTGTAATTACTTCTTCCCTCATGCCCGCAGTCTGCCTCGGCTCCGAGCGGGGCCCAGGAGCCGCCCAGCCCAGGGAGCATCGCGGGAACAGCCCCTCGTCCAGCCAAAGCAGCAGCAAGAGCCACCAGCCCCAGAGGGCCGGGCTGCGCTGGAGGCACCTCGCAGCCCCAAGGCGGCATCCAGAGAGGCCGCTGGGGGTTGGGAAAAGGGCCAGCGACCCCCTGTGCTCTGCTCGACTCCCTGTCCGCGGATACTCCTGTCCCTCAGCACCACGCGCCGCGCGGCGGGAAGCGCAGCGACAGCCGCTGCAGCCGCCGCGAGTGGCGCTCAGGACGCGGCACCGCGGGCGCCGCGGCGGGACATGCGAGCGGAGGCACCAGACCCCGCCGAGGCGCCTCGCAGCCTCTGCCCTGAATCCCAGCAGCTCCAGCGGAGACGCGCAGACATCAGTGCTCAATGAGCCGCTCGGCTCCATTTAGTTTTGTATTGCTTTCAAGAATTTCTATGCGTTCAACCAAAGACAACGGTAATAGCACAATTTACTAAATTAACTTCTCAATGAATTTCGAAATGCAGTAATACTGTAGCAATGAGTTACACTATTTCAAAATTTAAGAGAAATCTGTAAGCATTTTGATGGAATTTTAATTGGTGTGATTGCTGTATGAAAATTAATCAGTCATCTGTATGCTAGTTGGATTATTTTTATAAACAGTTCATCTGCAGACTGAGGAAATTGGGATACATACCATGAAATCAATGAAGTGCAAAATAGATCTGAAATATTTTCCTTCTGTTTTCTTACACTGTCTAACTTAAACCCAAGCTGCAAATGCACTTGTGTATTTTCAATAATACTAGCAATACATGCAATCTGTATATCTCTGTCTGTAAAGGAGATTACATCAAAATTGTATGTGAATGAACGGAGAGCTAGGCCAGCGTCCGGAAGTGTGCGTATGCTGACATGACAGATATTGCAAAGAAGAGCGGCAATAACAAGAAGAACAAGTATCCAAAGAAAAATTTTGTGACGGCAAAAGATGTTCTGATATTTATTGCCACTCAGATAGGTTATTTAAATAGCGTAGTGATTTGTTGGGTTATCCTCCTCAGTCTTTCGATAGCAGATTATCATCAAGAACATCACACTCTGAGTGTTTTGGTCCTGTGTTTGTGGTCATTTTTTCCGGCCTTGCAGAATGTGGATGTCAGCAGGTTTCTGGACAAAAGACAAATTATTTTTTCCCAAGATACTAGAGATTAAAAGAATGGATTGTGAGAAGCAGTGCAAATCTGTCTTCAAAATGCAGATTTAAATTCTTCTAATAATTATTTTTAAAATCTGAGGATTTCTTGGAACCGTGTCCTTTACAAGACCTGCCACAGAGACACTCTGCTTCCATATTCAAGCAAGCCGTACGCACACTGCGCCAAGGCCGCGCACACCTTTCGGTGTTAGACAATCTCTGGCTTTCGCTAGGCAATGCATTTCAAAACTCCAAATGATTTGATTTTGTACTCGGCTTCTCCGCATTTTGACTATTTAGCGCACCCTGATTTTGATACGCTGCTTGTTTGGACCTATGCACCTGCACAGTGTTCAGGTTCTCCGTTCACGAGGAGCGTGTTCTGACCCCCGTTTCGTACTTCTGACCGCAGCAGGGTCTCAGGTTTGCAGGCAGGTTTCTCGGTGAGGAAGCAATCTGCGACAGAGACGCAGTGCATCCTCTACATGGACTGGTGCCACAAACACCGGGCGTTAGCACCAATTCCTCGTGCCAAGAGAGCAACCCTGCCCTAGGAGCCTTGCTCAGAGTGCAGACTCACTGACTGTTCACAAGCTCCTCTCCCAAGACCCAGCATCTCTAGACACAACCTCCTATAACAACAGATTTTCTCATACCCAAACACTTAGCGCACATAAGGAACCAGCATTTTCAGAGTATGTATCACAGGGATATCTGGCGACGGCTGCCAGGAACATCACTATGATCTACATAGCTCTGTGAGAATATAAATAAGGTAGGCAAAGGCCATTTAAAAGATTTGCTATTTAAGATGAACTTTAGATGCAGTTTTGGTGTGGGATAAGGAATAACAGTTTGAAAAAAACTAAATTTGAAAATATCTAAGTTTGAAAATATGTAAATGCTTAGGAAAGCATTTGGTACAAATCTTTCAAGCTGCCCAGAAAGACCCTTGGAAGGAAACTCCACACGAGAGCCTCACGCTCAGCACACAGAAGAGGCAACGAACAGGGCAGGGGAGGGAAAACGAGACAGAGGGATTAGTGAGAGAATGGGGAGGAGTGTAATGAGCAAGAGGGTGAGTAGGAGGAAAACAAATCTGAAATGTAGGTGGGTGAGAGGTACATAAAGCCATGAAGATGATACCGCATTACAAAGTCGTGAGTCAAACACTGAAGCATGAAGCAAGTCTACAAAGGGTATCCCAGATCCTTCCAGTTCACACCAAAACTTCTGCAGATAACACTCTCTGCCTGAGCTATGTTATGCAAAATCAATATTCATCATTGTGGGTTAAGCAATGTGCCATGAGTGAGTCACACAGTGATGAATGTATCAGCAGCTTGAGCGCCTATAGAGGTTCAGAATGCAAGCAAGACAGAGTAGAGCAACCGAGCGCGATTAGACGTGAAGCAGCATGCTGTGCAAAACACAAAGCCCCGCAACTCCCACCTGAAGGGGAAGGGAGCTGCACCGGTCACACTTCTGCGCCGGTAAACCCACCCCCAGGATCCTGCCGTGCTCCCGAGGCGGCGCCTCGCTGCAACGCGCTCCCAGCACTCGCGCCTCCTTCCCGCAGAACCCGCTCCCCGCTCGGCAGCCCGGCGCTCGCGTGCCCCAGCGCAGGGGTTTCTCCCCACCGTGCCTGGGGAACACGGAAGGACAGCAGTTGTACCTCTTTTAAGGCAGGGGCTTTAGGCAGGATCCCACACGCCGGGGCGCCGCGGGGACAGCGGGACGGGGGCGGGTGGCGTCACCGCAGGGACACGATGGGCACGGGCCGCGGCACGGGCTCAGGGCTGCATTTCACCTACCCTGTGAGCCATCCCTGCAAGTTCACACCTTCTTATAGAACCTCCAAAGCTTCTTGGCTTAATGGGCAGTAGTCAACTCAGTTTTCTTCCCAGACAACCAAAAACTCATATCTGTAATTACTTTTTAAATGTTTTTATGTTTCATGTATTTATGTGGGCTATTTGCCCATGGTCCTACAGACCCCCACTGGTTACAAACCACAATATTTCAAAACACAGTCATATATTAAATACAACGTAGGACTAGGCTGGCGTATCAGAGCTGCTCATCCTCTGAGCTGCTAGGAACTTCCTTGAGTTTTTAGACCATAAATACAAAGTAAAAGATGTCACAGTGTGTGCATCATTTATGATCTCAGTAGAGAGCAACTTTACTTTCTTTGTTAGGTGCTTCCGTGGGTTTTTCGCTTCTCCCTTCAGAGTACTACTTCTGCAGGGAATTAGAGCTATTCAGGGTTTTGCTTCATATTTACATTATTCCAAAATCCTTCTTCAGAACTGCGAGCAGCAGAGAGCTCAGTAATTACTAGGGACACTCTGATTGAAAGACTTTTGCAAGAGGAATCAATTTTCTTCATCTGTAAACATCTTGTGCTTGTCACTTGATCCATGACCTGGCAACATGAAATATCGTCAGGAGCAGCAGTTTTCTCTGGCAGCGGATGAGGCAGCAGCAACAGCTGCCGTATCGATGGAGACCGTCTGCCCAGCCTCTCCTGCTCCGGCCTCGCTCGCTGCAGGCGTTTTCTCTGCAGACTCGGGATCCCGCGTGTGCGGCGGGGAACATCTCACCTGTGACACAGGTGAAACCTCCTCCTCTTTCCAGTGTATCTGTCTGGTTGCTCTTGGAATCCAGCCCAAATAATAGCTAAAATAATAACAAGTAATAGCTAAAAGCTGCAGTTAGGTGAGGATAGCACTGAAAATTCCAGATTCAAAAATCTCAAGTGATTTGTTTTTGTTTGCTAGCAACGCAAGAGAACTGAAAAAAAGAATGTATAGCTCTGCTGACTCTAAATAGAGTGGTCCAGGAGCCCCATTATAAGACACCACAAGAATTTACTGCCATTTTCACCAGCACTAGCTTGAAGCAGTACTCAGTGCTATTAATTTTTCATAAATAGCACAACATTGTCCTTATAAATACAGGGTGAGAGTAGGAGACCGCATGAAGTCACAAACAACCTTGTTTGAGGATGTTGAAACTTGGCAAGACGTTAGCACAGCCAGTTTCTGCTTGGTGCCCTTCTTGCCTCCCAAAGGCGCTGGCTATCGCCGTGCACATGAGAAGCGCCTTGGCTGATTTAGCTTTTTATACCAACCAGCACGAATGGGATAAAACCAATATCCACTCTCATCTTAGAATCCCTGTATCTGCCCTTCTAGCAAATAGGCTGACTGGTCATTTTTCTTGTAGAGATTTTGAGAAGTTTATGGTGCGTTTACAGTTCTGCTCCTCCGACGCAGCCCTGGGAAAGGGCAGAGGCAGCAGGAGGCCGCCCCAAGATGCTGCTCCACCGAGCCAAGCCGTCCCCATCATGCTGGGACATTATTCCAGAGCCCCAGCTCTCTCCTCATGCTCTGTACGGAGCCCTCGGGAATGGCTGAAAGCAAGCCGAGGCTGAAAGCCTTGCAGAGTTTTATACAAATATTTTCATACTGAATTGGAGCAGTCTTTTCTCCTGCGTGGAGTCTAATAAATACAGCACAGTAAGGTATCACAAAGGTATTACATTGAACACACCAAAACGCGTGTGCAGAAAGCAGAAAACTAACTGCTGATCCACCAGCAAACAACATCTTGACCAGTCCATGGAATTAGGATCTATACGAGCTTAGTGATATAAGTGTGAGGCTTAATTATGCAATTGTCAGCTATGGAAAACGAGAAGCAAGCTGAGCCCAGCTTTTACTGCTTTGCTATGAGGAAACAACCCGTGGCTGATTTGCACAGCTACTTAGCTCTCGCAGGCAGCGGTCTGAGTGCTGGTGAGAAGCAGTGCTAAATGTGCATCGCCTATTTGGCCGGGTCTAGAGCGTCTGGTCTGCGTGCACTTCACCACAGCTCAAATCTGAAACGAAACATTTATTTTCTTTCTCCACCACAGGCACAGGAAAAAGCAGAAGTTGAGGTGGAACTGAGCTGGAAACTCCCCACTTCTTGTAAAATAATACAAAATGTTGGTACTATTTCCTTAACTATTCAACTCCTATTCTTGAGTCTTGTTAGCACTCCCTGTGCTGGAACCATAAACCTGACAGGACTAAGAGTAAAACTTCTCTGGGCTTTTCAAAGATAAAGCAGTTCTGTGTTGCAGGAGAGAC
Organism: Microcambeva ribeirae; assembly: GCA_035222435.1. NCBI lineage: Eukaryota > Metazoa > Chordata > Actinopteri > Siluriformes > Trichomycteridae > Microcambeva > Microcambeva ribeirae. Next base: position 9,761 of record JAYECN010477765.1, read on the forward strand.
AGGATATCAGCTCTGTTTGAGGAGGAGTTCATGACTCTGATGTTGATCTTTCCGGATGAAATGCAGATATGACTGGCCAAACATTACGTGGAGACTGTTTTCCTGGCATTTCTGTATCCGTCTCCATCTGGTGCGCCTGGAAGCGGGGCCAGGAGAATGCAGCGAGCGGCACCTCTTCTTGCCAGACGACCCTGCAGGTAGCAGATAGCGCCAGCGAAGGACCTGCGTGCGGGAGGGGATCTCTGTGACTCACGCAGCTCTCACAAGAACAAACTCCTCCGACACTGAAAGATCTGCACGGAAATTTTCATCAGCAAGGAAGATCTATAAATACGTTACAAATATCAAATCGTAAATTGCCTAAGATCCAACGGGCTTGCGTTTCTGTACTGTAGAAACATTTACTGTTTGACTATTTTTTTCTGATTCTGAACACAAAAACATAGAGGGAGATAGATCGGCTCTTCACTGGTCAGAAACTGAGCTCTTCCAAGTGATTTCATTATTTCTTTGGCACTGACTGGACAACATTCCCGTAGCAAATTGTTCAGATCTTGTCTAGAATGCTTTTAAGTTACATTACTGAGGTGGAAATGAATCAATATACAGCGATCGGGATGAATCCACGCTGCAAGACTCTTTCTTACAGGAAACAACTAAGCTAGTTAGATCAGTTCTCTTAAGGAAGTGACACCTCCTCACACTCCATAAACGCACGGGAGTTGGAGGACTGATGGAGCGGCCTGAGATAGGGGGCTGCTATCTATGTCTATGAGAGACCTGAAAATTACAGGATACTGTTTAAACATGAGGAAATCAGAGCTACTTCTAATGGCAGCAAACTGATGATGTCACCAAGCAGGGAAGCATATGGGATCAAGCCTGAAGTAAACAAATAAAAAATAAAAACACAAGAGCCAACCAAATCAGGCGATAGTCCCAAGCGTACAGAAACGAGGAAATAATTAAAAGAAAAAACAAAGGCAGACCTCAGCATCGCAGCACTGCATGTCCGTTCAACCGCCTAGCTAGTACGGTACAACCTGCACAAGCAGTGGGCAGAAAAGGCTGCGCAACAGCATGCCACACTGGTGTGTTCGGACCTTGTGCAACTTAAGGAGGCCAAACAAATTCCGCGCAAGGATTTCTGACTGTTCATTGCAACCACTGGGTGTATTATACAGACTGTCCTGAATTTCCCTTGCACTCCAAAAGGAGGCCAAATACTCTTGGAGTACTTACAGATCAAAGAAGTGCAGTCCTGCCTAGCAGAGAATTTACTCCGGTACCATCTCCCTGCAGAGAGCAGTTCCGTGTAGCCCTCTGAGGTCAGGGAGCTGGGCCGCAGGCTGATGCTCGGCAGGCGCTTACGCCCCGGGAGGCCTTGACGCGGCGGTGCCGTGGGCTGGGCCGTATCGGAGGAAGCGAAGCCAGTCCTGGCGCTGCCGCCAGGAGCTGCGACGTCTTCAGCTGCAACGTCTGCAGCTTCCGGAGCGACGCGAGAGGTCTCTGCCTCTCGGTTTCATTGGGGCTTCCCTCCTCCTCCGGTGGCGTAACTCCGCTCACCCCTTCCCAGAAGTGGCATCTACAGCATGGAGAAAACGAATATCGTGCCACAGGACGCTCCTTCGTATCAGCCTCTCACGCTGCAGACACGGCCTTTCACTTTGCATCCGGACAACTGCCTAACCTCTCGCGGAAAAGAGAGAAAGGAATTAAGATCTTCACTAAAGGGCACGTTTTGTGCATCTTCTCTGTATAAAAGTTTCCATGGACCAGCACTACATAAGGGTTTTGACAGAAAAGCAAAGGCAAATCTTGCAGCAGCAGCTTAGGAAGCAGCCACACTGGGCACACAGTGGCACCTTTCCTGTCCCCAGAGATGGGGCACACACTGCGTCCCGCCGCCCTGCTACGGGGACAGGACGTGTGGCAGAGGAGAGGTGCAGACACCTGCGCACAGGACATCTTAAACCGCTGCAGTCAGGCGCTCTCGAGCTCCTCTGCCCAAGCAGGACGCTGAGCCTGCGAGGAGATGGCTGCCATTTACGCACAGCCAAAAGGATGGAAAATGGTGAAACGCACGTGAAATGCTTCTGCCATTCCTTCCCCACTGTATTTCCAGCAGCTCGTAGCGCCAGTGCCTCCCGGCAGCGCGGTGGGACCGGCAGCTTGGCAGACGAGCAGTATTGCTATGAAGCTGGAACCCTAACCGAGGATTCCTGTTCCTGGGAAAGAGACACAAGTAACTTGGAAGGATTCCTTGTTTCTCAAACAACTATCTGCAGGCACTGTGAGTTATCCAGCGCCCATCAGAACCTCCTGTTTCCGTGAGGATAGAGGTTGAACGCTACAGAGAACCCAACTCTCAAGCTACTCAAGTGAGAATCAGGAATAATTCTCTGGAGATCTGTAAAGTCACGCTAGAATGAGGGTTATAACGTGGCACTTGGGTAAGCCTTTGCATTTAACTTTCTTGAGGAGTGGGAGGAGGATCGGTGTAAAGACAAAAAGGACATCAGCAAAGGTGCTGAGTGCGCTGTGGTGTCAAAAACTTAGGTATGCAGGGCTGTGTTAATGGCTATGTATCCCTACACGCTCGACAGACTTCTGCACAGTGCTGCCTGTTTTTTTAATCAGCTATAACTTTATTATATATTGTTTTTGAGTTATTTTTAATTCCAAATATTGCTTTTTTTAAACTAAAAAAAAAAATGTGTTTTTTTACCCACTCAATAAACCCGAAAGCACCTCAACAAAAGTTCCCTAACTTCAAAAAAAATAATAAAAATTTTCCAGAAAGCCTCATCTTTCTTTAAAATAGTGAATGAATAGAGTCTGTGGAGCAGAATTGAAGTTCTCTGGACAGCAGCTCGCAGCAAGGCAGCAGCAAGGTCACCGGCCGCGTGTCCGGACACGGCGCCAGGACCGCGCAGGACACACAGGCGTGGGTAGCAGGAACACACGGACGCGTCAGCCGGCCCCAGCTACCCTGTGCTGCCCTGTGCGCGTCTCGCGGTAGCACAAACGTGTGCAAAGCGCGCGGAAGGCGCCGTGCCCGGCCAGGCTGCGCAGGGCAGACGTGCCCGGCGCGGAGACGCTCGTGCCACTCGCACGTCGAGGCGGCAGCGGCAGTACCCGCGGCGCCCGCGGACCTGCTCCCTGCCTGAAAGGGATGTAAGTAGAGGCAGTTGTTCTACTCGGAGGGGTGCTGGTTTAGAAAAACAAAACATCGACTAAGATGAACCCAGGAAAGCCGCACGTTCACGCGCTTCCAAGGCACTGCTGGCTCTGTGCCCGCCGGCCCCGTCCCTGGCGCGGAGCACGGGCACCGCGCGGCGCCGGACTCAGGTACCCGCTTCACTCACTCCCCCTCTGCTACTTCCCTTATGTTCTGTGCAGGTTCTGTTCTTCTGAGCATCTTCCTTTTCCCCTTTCCGCTATTTCTTTTTCACTTCACTCTTCTGAAGTTCTCCTTTCTTCCCTTCTTAAGCATCTCAGGCCTTTCTCCAGCATGATGCCAATCCCTTATTCCCAGGCCTTCTGTTCCATCTCCTTTTTTGCTTATTCCTACCAATATTCTAGCATTTCTCCTGCCTTCCCCCTACCCGCCCAATACCCCTATATAGTGTGGTGCTTGCGTCTGGCCTCTGCAGTCCCCAGACCCACAGACCCTCTTGGCGCTAAAGCAACCGGTCCCCATGTGAGACCAGCTTGCCCTCTCCTGGTCCATTTCTCTCTGTTTTTTCTTTTCCATTTGAGTCATCCGCTCCTTTCTCCTTCCCAGCCAGCTTTCTCCAGTTCTACTTCTTTTTCTCTCTCTCCCACTGTCCCCATCTCCTTATTTTCTTCCATCAAGCTTTTATGTACTTTGATGGATGTATCTCTAAGGTCTGCAAGCGGGAGGAGTAAATGCTGCAGACGGATCTAAACATGTTGCCTCCACACACCAACCCCCCGCGCCGGCCCGGCCGTGCCTGCCTGTGCACGGGCGACACTTCCCTGGGAACGCCGCCCGCCAAGCAGCCCCCAGGCAGGCAGCAACGGCGCACGGGCGGCGCAGCGGGGACGGCGCTCGGCGGCCACGGGCAGCGCTCCGAGCAGGCGGAGCTGCCTCGCGAGGCGCCCGCGGGCTCGAGCTCGCCCCAGCCAGCCCGTCGCGGGAGCATCAAAAGGGTATTTCCAACACCGTGCACTTGGCGAACCCAAAGAAAGAGAATCCATGTGTATGTTCATGCACATACTTGGTAAATATATTATTGGATATATTTTGGTGCAAATAACAGCTTGGAAAAGCTGCAAAACCCAGCTGCGTCTATATTAAAATCGCTGACATTTTTATGAGAACACCACACATTAAGCATATTTCATGGCCACCAGCAATTCAGTGCCATAGCATTTCTACTCTGAATTTCTTACTTGGAGATTTTAATCAACTGAATTCCATCAACCTTTCAAATCATAAATCAGCCATTTTAAGAAATAATGAGGACTTAAGGAAAAAGGGATGAAAGAATTTCCAGCTAGCTTGTGCTTCTTTGCATATTAATTTTAGAAGGAAATATATTTTTTTTTCTGTAGAGATGTCTGATAATAATGAACCCTTGGTTATTACAGCACTAGATCTGTAATTATTTTTGCTTTATCTAGTCCAAAAGCACCCTAAAAATGTGCGTGTCCCGAGAGGACATGAAACGAGGCGGGGTGCAGAAGACGCCCTGCTGCAGCACTGCGCGTACACGTGGCCCCAAGGCCTCCACGCTACCGAAGGCGGGGAAGCTCCGCGGTGTTCCGGCCCGGGCTCTCTGGCTCTGCCGCGCAGGGCCGCGGTGCCCGCAGGGCTCCCGCAGCTCCCGGCTGATACGCAGAGACCTTTCCTAACGCGCCAGGCAGGTTGGTGCCTCGGGCCTGCTGCTGCTCGGGTGCAGCCGGCAGCCTCGCCAACCCTTTGAAAACGCCTTAAACGCTGTCGCTGCAGCCACGCGCCGCGCTCGCCACGAGGCCGGCCCGCCACCGCCCACGCCGGCCACGCACCGCGCGCGCATCGCCACGCGACCCAGCACACACAACGCCCGGTACGCCTGTACATTAGCCTGAAATCAGGAATGGCGGGAAAAGGGAGGCCGAGTTCACCAGCCTAAACACTGAAAGGGAAAAGTGCACCCACTTGTGCACTTGTCGCATTAAGAACTCCTTCCACAGCTCAGGGCCATGCAGCGGGACGAGAACGCTGCGCTGCCACTTCCTTACGGAAAAGCTGCTCCTGTTCTCAGATTTCACAACGTATCTGCAGGGAACAGCATTGTAGCTGCCATAAAGCGCCTCTCTCTGCAGGAATGTGGTACACAAAACAGTGGGAAAGACCAGTATTATTTATTTTCACTATGCACAAGGCTTAGTCAGGCACTTCCTTCTTGTTATATTTTAGGTAAGACTGAATGCATTTTCTGACAGAGCCAAGGGGCAGCGAACTTGCCACGGCTGCTGAAACCTTTTTCACGTGCTCTGTGCTGGTGACTGCTCATGGTGGGGGTGTCCCCTGCCCTGCTGCTGCCCCTGCAGCTCTGCACAGCCGCAGCCGCTGCCAGGCGGGAGACGAAGGCACCACCACGAGCATTTTAGAAATGCTGCACGTGGCCACTTTATTATAGCGCCTCAAAGTATATATAGACATGGCTGCTGTATATAAACCCACTCATGAAAACGTTACATAAAATGACTCTTCGATGGTTGCTAAAAGAAGCATTTTCCCTTAAAAACAAACAAACTGACTCACTTTCACATGGCAAGTCTGCTGAAAGGCGCAGCTGACAGGTGAGGGGTGAATCCTGTGCTCTCCAGGGCAGGCTACGGATGCATCCCACAGCCAAGCGGTGCAGGCAGGACCCGCCGCGCCGCCGCTGCCTGCGGCGGCACAACCCGCGCTCCCCGTGAGGACGGCAGAGCTGCCAGGGCCCCGCGAACACCCGCTGTGCTCTGAAACAGAGGAAAACGGGCGCATACGTGTGTTACTCGTATGTCTAGATGTATGTAAATCTATATGGGTTTATACACGTATATGTTTTTTTTACTCGTGTGTCTGTAAATGGTGGTAACTTGCCCAGACACGCAAGAGCCCAAGGCAAGAGAGCAACAGGAAGGTGGAAATCCACGAGAGGACAATGCGCTCAGCGCCGCCGGATGCTGCCACCCACCCCAGGAACTGCTCCTGCTATTCTCCTTTCTTCTTGTAATCTCATTCAACGCCTGTCAGAGCATTCAGCAACGCCCGAGTCGCTCAGATGACTTTACTGGAACTTACCTCTTGGAATTGCTGTAAGAATTAATTATTTAGTGTTTGCACAGACTCCATAAGTAATAGCACTGCTTTAATGCCGTTCCTTCTCCCGGGGGGTTCTGCCGCCACCGTGGAATTTCACAGCGTTACCGCTAAAGCCGCCGCTCGGCCTGGTTCCCCCCGCCCTGGGAGCAGGCGGGGAGCCGGGCCGCAGCGACAAGCGGCGCCCGAGCGGGGTGACCGTGCCGGGCGCCGCGCGCCGGACGTCCCGCGCGCCGCTCGCGCAGCTCCTGGGCGCGGGGCGCTCCCTGCAGCCGCAGCGCAGACGCCCTCCGAATGGCCGCGCTGGCTCCTGCTTCAGCCGGCCCCCCGCGCGCTCCCTGCTCTCAGAACGCGAGACCAGGCGGTACCCAAGGGGCAGATCCCCGTGCCGCGCGAGCCGCAGAGCCAGCGCCCACAGACCGGCGCTCAGGCCTCCCGCGACGCTCGGCGAGCGGAGCTGCCCTCGGGGCGGCACGGCCGGCGCCCAGAGGCCGCCTCGCACGCCGCACGCGGCGCCGCACTCGGAAAGCGCGGGGTCCCCGCTGCCGGCAGCACCCACTCCGGGGAAAGAGAAAAACTCATTCTACAGCAAAACAAGACCGCATTTTATGGTAACCGGTGCTGTGACGGTCCATGGTAGGATGATAACTCAGCCTCGCCCACGGTGCTGCGGTGACTCGCGGTGGGACGATGCCCCAGTGTCACCCGCGGTGCTGCGGTGACTCGTGGTGGGACGATGCCCCAGTGTCACCCGCGGTGCTGTGGGGCTCCATGGTGGGACGATGCCCCAGTGTCACCCGCGGTGCTGTGGTGACTCGTGGTGGGACGATGCCCCAGTGTCACCCGCGGTGCTGTGGGGCTCCACTGTGGGACGATGCCCCAGTGTCACCCGTGGTGCTGT
>JAYECN010477781.1:0-16978 GCA_035222435.1 Microcambeva ribeirae
CGGCGGCGCCGCGGCGCTCCCGCGCGCTGCTCCGCTCTGCGGGGCCGGCTGCTGCTGCCGCCTGTTCCTGCGCCTCGGGCGAGCCGCTTGTGGCTCCGCCGCGGCCCTGTCCTGGGAGGTGCAGAGCTCCCGCTCGCGTCCCGCGGAGGGCAGCTCGGCCGGAAGCGCGTCCTGCGCCAAGGGCCTCCCTGCACCTGCCTTTTATCTCCTCTTAAGCACCGTTCGTTACGGAGAGCGTGAGAGCCCTGCGGGTTGTGGACGAGGCCCTGCTGTTGCCCAAATCTGATGCTCCGGGGCCGAGCTCCCTTCCCACCTTATCCCGGAACTAAACTTGTCCCTTGGAGGCTGTGGCAAGATGTGCTTGTGTGGAGCAAGGTGGTGCAAGGACCTTCTCCCGCAGTCCATCTCTCTGTCCACTTCTTTCTCCTCTCCCTTCTCTTCTGGCTCTAGGGCAATAAGCAACGATAAAGAAACCGAGCCCAGATCTCAGATTAAGAGCCTAAAGTGCAAAGGGACAAAAAAAATGTTCCTGCTGTCCTCTCTTGCAGTCGGGGGCGGCGAGTCTCTGCGTTCCTACTGGAGCGTCTACCTGCCCAAAGTGCCGCTGCTCGTCTACGTGGTGGACGCGGCCGATCACGCGCGGCTGCCGCTGGCGAAACGGCTGCTTCATGAGCTGCTCCAGGAGGACTCCTCGCTGCCTGTCGTGGTTCTGGCCAACAAGCAGGTACGAGCTCCCGGCGGGGGCTGGCAGCGGCGCCCAGAGCACCAAGGAGGCCTTTGAGGGGAGGCCGTGGAGCTGCGGGGCGTCCCGGGCGCCGGCTGGCCACCCGCGGCCGGGTTTTGCGCGGTTCGACGCAGGGGCTGCGCTCGCAGACGGCGCCGTCGGGTCTGACGGCTGTGAGCGAGAGCTCGGCTAGCCCTGAGCTGGGGTTATGTGGCCGGTGCCCGTGTATCGCTTTAGCCTTAGCCGCGTGGAGAAGCGCGGTCGTCCTGGAGCTGCGGCTGAGGCACCGCAGAACCTGCAGACTTCCTTGCAGCACGAGGCTGCGTTTTCTCCTCTGCCGGGTCCCGGAGCGCGGAGGAGCTCGTGGCTGCGAAGCTGCCTGGGGAGGAACTGCTAAATTTGCCCCGTTCTTGTGGCTTTTTACTGGGCTTCTGCTGTCAGAAGCGGGGTCTTGGGCCACAAGGCCTTCGTCTGCGGTGCACAGTTAGTCTTATGCTTTTGCTGAAAGCACTGCAATGACCGTGCGCGTTTTTCCATGGGAAGAAATCAGGGTAGAGGACAGGGAGCTGATCTCGTGGAAGGCAGGAGCTGGCGCTCCCCGCGCTTTGGGAAGCAGGAGCGGTGCCGCTCCCTTTGCAGCGGACGGGTTTTTCTGTTCTCCTGTCTCAGGACCTCGAGGGCGCGTACGGCATCACGGACATCCACGACGCTCTGGCGCTGTCCGACATCGGGGACGAGAGGAAGCTGTTCCTCATCGGCACCCACGTGGCAGAGGATGGCGCCGAGATCTCCTCCAGCATGAGGGATGCCAAGGAGCTGATAACGCAGCTCGTTTTGGAAGTGCAGTGACAGCTCTTTTCCTACGGCACGACATTCCCAGCTGCGGGACACGCGGGGTTGGTGCGCGGTCTGTTTGCCACGTGGCAACTGAAACGTGCAGATATTTATATATTTTTTTCTTTCTGTGTAGCTGTGGAGTTCCTGTGAAAATGATGTGTAACTTATAGTCTATTTTAAGTAGTGGTTTTCAAATACGTTTGAAAGACAGTATATTTTTTTAGAATATTTGTATAGGGGAAATGAGACTCTTAGACAAGAGATTGAGGAGATAAGTAGGGCCTAAAGGGCTTCTTGCAAGGTGGTAATCCAGGGTTGACTTTAGTGAAACAAACTTTTCCCCCGGGAGTTTAACTTGGTGTGGTGTCTTAGCCTGAAACTGAGATGTGCTTACTTTTTATTCTAGAGCAGGTTTTGCAGAACCTCGTTAGAAACGAGACCCTGTAGCAACAGGATCAATGGTGGGTGCAGCTGCATGGGACCCTGCCTTGGAGGGAGGAGAAACTGGGAAGTTTGCTGCCCTTTAGCGGGTGAGAGCAAGGAAATGGAAGTAAAGAGACATTATTTCTTTGCCTATGGGGAAAATGAGGGAAAACAAACCGGTGTAATGTCAGGACGGAGCTGCAGGGGGGCTCTGCCCGCGTCGGCACCCGGCGCTCTCCTGACGATGCTCCAGCAAGGCTCTTCCGTGTGGAGACGGGGCCAGAAGGGGCGCGTGGGCGGTCTGTCGCTGCACTTGTCCTTAGGGGCAGGTGAATAAAGCAGAAACTTTATGCCAACCACTGGCCTGGGCTTTGTTTGCCTGAGCGAGGAGGGCTGTTTCTGCCCTTGGGCGCAGGGCATCACAGCTGCCTGGAGGAGCTTCTGCGGCCCACGCAGCTCCGGTGCTCGCGGCGGCACCTTTGAATGCCGGCTCCTCGGCGCGTGCCGGCAGCTCCCTGCCGCTCGTCCGCCTACCTGGGCGGCGGGAAGGAAGCGCCGTTTCCGCGGTGCCTCGCAGTGAGCGCGCCTGCTGACAATGGGTGTTCCTGGCAGCTCGGCGCTGCCGCGGGCGCTGGGCAGCTGCCTGCCACCGGCTGCACGTGGTGTGCGGAGAAGCGCCGTGCGCCTGCCCCCTCTCCCCGCCATGTCCCGAAGGGGCCCTGCGGCCAGGGCAGGCCTGCAGGTTCACATCTCGACATCCCAGAAGATAACGCGGACATCACCGAAACGGTGAGGGTTGAATGGACGGACGGCTTTCCCTTAACAACGTGCTGAGAAGGAGGGAGGCGGCGGCTCCGAGCAGCTTCGAGGGCTCCGCATGCAGCCCAGGTTGCTTTGCAGCTTGTTCATTTAACTGCAGGCTTAAGGGCCCCTGTGTCCTTCTGTTTTTTTTTGCAGTTTCCAGAGGCTCCGAGAACTCGCAGAACCCAAGAAAGTCTTTTGTGCCAATGATCCCGGGTGAGGAGGCAGGGGACGGGGTGGACGGGGCCTCAGCCAGTGTGGGCTGAGACTTCAGCGCCGCTGTGGCCCCGCTCTTGGGTACAGCAGTGATGCCAGGAGCACCGCACAGAGGCGGTCACGGTGCGAGGGTCTCTCTCTGCGGCACACCCTGACCATGGCCTTGCTGTGGTATCTGCTGTCGTACCCGTTGTGGTGCAGTTAGACGGTACTGGTGAGGCACACGGTCAGGAACCGTTCCCGCCAGAGGCTTCGGAGTGCGATGAGGTGGCTTTGTCCGCTCGTGCCCTGGGAGCCTTAAAACCAGAGGCATCCTCCGAAGCTCCTCCTCTTTCAAAGCCGGCACCAACTGCCCACGCGACGGTGGGAAATTCAGGGCTGAGGCGGCGGCCGGCCCCGGCAAACACTTTCCACGTTCGCGCGCGTTCTGAAAGGCCGGTTCCCCACTCTGCTCCCACCAGGCTCAGGTGGGGAAACCAGGAGCCCATATGGAGCCTCTCGCCCGCCGCGCTCGCTGCCCGGCCGTCCCCAAGGACGGTGGCCCTGGCGCAGCCCAAGCGGGATTTCGATGGCAGGCCCCAGCGCAGGTCAGTGCTGCGGCACCGGTGCCGCAGAAAGGGGTGGCTCCACAGGGCTGTGGCAGGAGGGGAGAAGCCAGCGGAGCCCCCGCAGCCTGCCGGCACCCTCGGGACTGTGCCGCGGGGTCCGGAGGAGGAGGGCTGGGGAGCGCCCGGTTCCTGGCGCCCTTTGAGGGCGGCACAGCCTTTGCTGTTCGCGGGCGGCCCTGTGCTCCCGGGAGCCCTTGCCCGACTGGGCTGCGCTGCGGCGCCGCAGGCCCCTCTTCCTGTACAGCTGCGGTCGGGAATCGGGCATCTGGGAGCGCCCGCCGCTGCCGCTGTGCCCGGGCCTGCCCTCTGAGCGGCTGCTGCGCTTGTCGGTGCCGACGCGGCCGCCGGCCGCGCACAGGCCCCGGCCGTCACCCGTGTGGCCCGTGGCACCGGGCGCGCTGTGCTGCACAGCCTCCCCACGCGTCCTGCGGCTCGCCCGGCCCAAGGCACTGCCCGCTGCCTTCCTGCCCGCCAGAGAGGTGAGGCACGCGGCATGGTGTGGTGCGGTGCGGTGTAGCACGGGCTCCGCCACCCGCCCCGTCGCTCCATGGCCGCCTGCGCAGGTGGAGACGCGGGTGACGAGCGCCGCGGCCTCAGCCCACCCGTCATGGCACCTGCAGCGCCTCGCCGAGCCCCGCGCCAGGACAGAGACGGGCTGCTACGAGCGGGGTGCTCCCGAAGCCACCATTCGGCCCGTAAGGCGCCGCAGGGGATGCAGCGGGTGGCTGACGAGCGGCATCCATGCAGAGGGATGTGGAGGCTGCTGAGGGGAGGCAGAGGCCGAGGGCGGCGGCAGAGGCGCCAGGCCGGGCGTTCGCGGCGACGGCTCTGCTCCCGCGCAGGTGTCCCGGGCCGCTCAGCAGGCAGTGGCAAGTTCTCGCGTCGTGGAGCTGGCCACGGCCAGGAGGCTGCTTCCCGACTACGTGCCCCCGCGGGCCGCCGAGTGGCCCGTGTGCGAAGCGGCGAGGCGCGCGGTGCCGTCGCCGCGGCTCGTGGAGCTGGCCCGGCCTCGCAAGCGGTAGGCAGGAGGCTTGGGGGCCATGCGCGGTGCTCGGTGCCACCGCCTCACGGAGCTGCTCCGGACTTGCTCCGCCAGGCTCTCCATGGACTTGACTCAGTTCAACCCCGAGGCGTTCACCGTGAAGGAGGCCGCGATGAAGGCCGTGTGCTCTGCTCGCCTCCAAGACCTGGCGCGCCCCGTGAAGCACTGAGCTCCTGCAGGAACCTCTCCCTCTCCGCCCAGCCTCCGCAGCCGGAAAACCTCCTGCACAGCAGCCTTCTCGCGAGCAGCTCCCTATCCCTGGGCTCGCCTAGGGTCTTGAATAAAATAGTCCTTCCGTAAGAGCAGAAGAGGCTGACGTGGGCGGCCTCTCTGCCGGGGCGGGAGAGCAGAGCTTTGCACTGCAGGTTTATTCGCAGCCCAAGCCCGAGAGGCAGCATTCTCCTCCATGTGAGGGAGCAGGTGCCTTGCAAAAGCTAGGGAGGAAGCAGCGCCAGGCCCCACGGCAGAGCCTCCGCACTCTGCTCGCGTGCGGCGGGGGGGGGCAGCAGCTTTCCCAGCATCCCAGGGAGAGAATTCCTCTGCTTCCGAGGAGTTTTGCAGGTTTCACACGGCAACCCAGCCACCTGCACTGGGCTGGCAATAGGGAGGCACGAGAGAGGCTTCCGAAAACGGGGTGAAAGGCGTAAACGAGAGCAGCACTGGAGCAGGTCAAGCCAAAGTAAGGACTCTCCCAAGCACATAGCAGTTCTGGTGCCAGTCCGTGTATTTTAATCTTCCCTCCGCTAAGCTGATCTTTCCGCTCAGGCAGCTGACCACAAACCAGCAGAGGATTAATCAGAGGATCCCCTAATTGCTCCGCTAAGCCACTAAGCAGAGGGGTTTGGAGCAGGGCAAGGTCGCTGGCAATGCTGCTGGTTCCTTCTTGCGTGCGCAGGGAGCGGGGCAGAGCTGGCGCGTCGTGGGACATCTCCTCCTGCCTGCATCGGCGCGGCGCCGGCCCAGGCCACCTGCCCAAGCGCTGCTCTTTGGAGCCGCTTTTCCCTACTGGGACACAGAGCACGGGCAAGGACACGGCCTGGCTCTTCCCAGCGAAAAAGCTCTGCATTTTATTCATGCACCAGAAGAAGAAATAAAACAACCACCAGTTCTTCCCTTTGGTGACATTAGCAGAGATGAGAGAGGTGCAGTCACGGTGTCTTGGCTCGGTCTGCTCAGGATGCAGGCCCTTGGCCTGCCAATCGTACAGCTACCGTCTGCATCAGGAGCTAACAAAGATCTTGCTAATGGCATTCCTGGTTTTCCAGGTGGCCTCTGATCTGGATGCTAAGGCTTTTTTTATATATATATTTCATATTTTATATTTCATATTTTCTTTTCTTTTTTCCACTCCTATATTTGCACCTTTCAGCATAGCTTTTCTGCGAGGCCAGGAAAGAGGCATGAGATTGCCCAGCCCTGGGCAGCCCCTGTTAGTGCTATGAACTGTTTTGCAGGTTATGCAGCGTTAAAAGCTTTAGATATCTGTATATAATCTCTCTCTTTTTTTTTTTTTTTTTTCTTTTTCCTTTTTTTCCTAGCTATGTACACTTTAAATAAAGATTATATTAAATAGCAGAGTATTGGTTTGCATCGCAGAACCTGCGGCCCAGGGGAAACCCACTCTGCGGGTCTCCTGCGGGCTTTGCTGTTGCTGGCAGCAGGCACAGGGATGGGAGCAGCATCCCCTAGTCCCTGACGGACCCGCTCTCCGAGGGCAGCCCTTCAGACTTCCGCCATTCCGACAGGCGCTGCTTGAACCATTTCTGGAGGAACAAGGAAGAGAAAGAGGTGCTGAGGGTGTGGGGCTGAGCAGACCTGCCCCGTCTCCCCGCTGCCGCGCTGCTCCCGGGCAGCGTCTCTGGCCTGGACGGTCTTTCAGCCCATGTGGGCCGCCAAACCCCTCTTCCAAACCTTCTTCTTGTGCTCGATCTGGACCGTGGCAGGTGGGACAGGGCCCTGTTTTAGTGCTGAGCGTCCAGCTTTTCCTTATAAACTAAACAGGAAGCTGGCTAAGCAGCGCATGGATGGGGTCTGTTCAAACATCCGGAGCAGTAAAGCCAAATGCATCAGGGTCCGACTGCGAATGCGCTTCAGAAGGGATGAGCGGCAAAACAGAGCGACTAAATCTCGGGAGATTTAAGGACAAACCACTTTAAAGTGGGGGGTAGAAGTGCCTGCAGCGTGGGCACCTTGCAGCCCAGCACCTAGCTCTCCATCCTTCCCGCATCACGACCTGCATCTCCAGACACCTAGGGGCACCTCCAGGAAAGACGGGGCTCTCAGGGCAGGTGTCTCGGAAGACCTCCACAGAGCCTGCACTTAGTCCTCACCTCAAGAAAAAAGGCCCAGGGCTGCTTGGGTGGTGGAGACACCAGCACTTCCCCAGGACAGGGTGCTGCTGCTTGGCACCTGCCTGCCACGCTCTGCTCGGTGAGCTGGCCTGGCAGCTCTTTGCAAAGTGCTGTTCTTGTGGGCCAGGTTTCCTTTCTTTTACCCTCTCAACCCTGCTGTGAGTTGAGGAGTGTGTAAATTGTCTAAACCACCTGCATCACAGCCGGGCAACCTGAAGGACTGGGAAGGAGCCACTTCGCTTGGAAGCCCAGGTGCGGAGCACCTGGAGCCCTAGGAGAAGCCCAGGGACATCTGGGAGCAAGGGGGAGGCTTCAGGGGTGCAGGAACACGTGGGGACAGGGGGTGCAGTGGAGGCGCGAGCCAGGAGCATGTGGGGCACGTGGGGGAGCGGGGCCAGGCTGAGGGGCCCGCACTCACCCGGGTCTGCTCCTCGGAGAGCCCCGTCTCGGCTGCGATGAGGCACAGCGTGGTGGCATCGGGGTGCTTGTCCACCTTGCAGAAGTTGTACTCCAGGATCTCCAGCTGCTCCTCGGTGGGCGCTGCAGGCTGCTCTGTGGCCATCTCCTTGCGGGCAGGGCTGCGGGGCCAGGCGCTGCGGGGAGAGAGGCCAGCGCTGCTGCTCGTCCCCACGCACTGCTATAGCAGAGCACAGGCCTGGCCCTGGGGCAGCTCGCAGGCACCCTGGCCCTCGCCTCCATTTCCCAATGGCTGCGGCCCGCCCAGCCCGTCTCACCATCTCCGGCCGGCAGGAAAATGCAGCCCGTCCTGGCTCGGCACCCCCTGCCGCTGTATTTATAGCCGGCATGACTCCCGCCGCAGCGATTCCTGTTTACAGCCCTATTTAGGCCTGGGCGGCACTTGTGGGGGTGATGTCAGAGCGGCGGGCACGCGGGAGCCAGGGGGTAATTCATTAGAAACGTTGCTTATTCTCTGGGGCAGGGCACAGGCTCTGGCAGGCAGCCTGGTGAAGGCAGCGTAGGGGCTTTTTCTTTTCCTTCTCCCCGTCTCTGTAGGTGCCTTGCCAGCTCCAGGAGGCAGGATCCGCTGGGGAGGGGGTCTTGGAGCTGGTGGTGGCTTCAGCCCCTCTCCTGGTGGGTGCCTTGGTCGCATCCCGCATGCCCCAGGCTGCTGCCCCACAGCTGCACCGCTTCCTTTTCCCTCCCGTCGGACGTCACCGCGTGTACGCAGGGAATGGGCGCTGTCCCTGCCCCGCTGCTCCCTGCAGAGCCGCATCCCACAAGGGTTGTGCCCAAGCACTCGCTAACGTCACCTCCCTCGCTAACATCAGCGCCCGCAGCCTCCTCTGGAGCCCCGCGGTTCCCTTGCTCTGGCGGGCTGGCCCCAAAGCATACAGCAAGGACATCTTGCCTTGGGCAATTCCTGCATCCTTCTTCCTCAGGGCTCCGAGTTTTGCTCCTGAGTTTTGTGCCAGCCTGTTTGGTTGACTAAAAGGTGAAAGTTGCCCTCAGAAAATGCGCTGGCTGGGCTTGGATGCTGAACTGCCTCGATGTTTCCCCAGCCAGCGCGGGATGGCGCTGGGGAAGCAGCCTCCATCCTGGCAACCCGAGCGCACTCCTGTGCGCGGGACTGACTCACCTGGCGCTCCCTCCGCACCCTGGGCTCTCGCCTCCGGCAGCAGCGCTGGGACGGGGCTCCGCTCCCAAACCTCTCCCCGGGCCGCGGGGAGCCAGCTCTCCCGCTCCCGACGGGCTGCGACACCTTCTCCTTTGCCCCAGAAAGCAGCGGAGCCTCTTGCAGGCGAGCAGGGCCTTATAAACAGGCTGCTGGTGGTTGTGAAACGGCCTCGTCTGCTCAAGTCACTGAAACGCTGCCCGTAGCAGCCATTGCACAAGGCGGGAGTGTTCCCAGCGGCCGCACAGACCCGGCTGCGCAGGACCGAGGCTGCCCTCGGTGCTGGGGCACGACGCGGCAGCGGGCTGGACGCTCCCGGCCCTGCAGCTCATGCTGCACTAGTATCTCTGCATGGATTTGCATAAGAAACAGGCGACTCAACTTTACAGCTTCATGTTCGGGGCCGTTGCTCTTCCTGACAATCTCCGGTGCCCGAGGTGATTCCCTGCAGGGTGCACAATTTCCTACCCACCGGCAGCGTGCGGTGTCTGGCACGAGATTCCCGACGTTTTCTCCTTGCTCCCTTCTTACCGCTTGGCAGCTCCTTTGAACTCCCTTGGGCTGTGCAGGACCCTTCATCCTTCCAGCAGGGGTGATTTTCTTGCCTATGTTTCTTTTAATTCAGCAAAACTTTGGAGAAACTTTGGAAGGCTGTTGTTTTTTTTTCTGTGTAAAAGGCGTTAACTATCCGTTCGGCTTGTGGAGAGGCTGGAGGGCTGTGTTACGCATCCAGGCTGTGCCCACCCTCAGCAGTGCCGTTCCACGGCCCTAAGTGGCTCGCCAGGACAGAGCTGGCAACGCTGGAGGCACCGCGGCACCAAAGCCTCAGCACGGGACACGCGTGCTCTGCTGCTGCTGGCCACGCTGCTCCCCATCTGTGCAGCCGCAAGCTACTCAAAGGCACCTCTGTGGTCGTTTTGGGGGGAGCAGCCAACGGGCAGTCTCCAAAAGCTGCAAGCTGTGGCGAGCGCAATCCATACTGCACACGGGGAATAAAATCCCTCGCAGCCAGGGGCACCCCGCACGGGCAGAGGGGCCGGGGCGGTGGGGACACCTCCACCCCAGCATGCCGGGAGAGGGACCAAGGCTGGAGGGGGATCTGCAGCAACAGGGTGGCGGCCGCTTCCTGTGGCTGCCCCTGCGGTCGCACCCTGCTCCCCAGGGAGGCTCGGGGCGGCCGGGGGCACCCGCTGCTTTTAGCTTGCAGCTATTTCCTGCCTCCGCCTGCCTGCAGGCAGCAAGCAGGGGGGCTGCTGTGCAAAGGGGCCCTGCTACCCTTTCTGCACCTGCTGTCCCCGGTTCTGCTGGCCTCCTGCTGCAGGTGGCACCGCTGGGGACCGCTGCACCAGATAAGGTGGGACAGAGACTCTCAAAACAAAGAGGACCCTGACGCGGCGGAGCCACAGCCAGCTCTGATGCGTCCTGCAAACGCCACACTCAGCCTTGCAGCGGCAATCACAGCCGAGAGCAGCAGCAGTGACAGCTGCTGAAGCCACCAGCTCCCTCACGGTCCCCTCCTGCGCCGGGACAGGGCTCTCCCATCACCGCCCCAGCACCACGGTTCCCCTGCGTGCCCCAGCACCGCCGGCTCAGAGCTGGCACTTACCTGGGAGCAGGCACCGTGCAAAACAAAGTCTCCACAGGTCCTCGGCAGCGGCTTAAGTAGCAGCAGGGCGCGTGTGTGCGGCGGGCCGGGACCTGAAAAACCTGCCGCCAATCACCGCAGCTCCGGGCCCGCCAGCCACTCTCCGGGCTGGAAATTCAGGTTTGGCCCCCGCGCCTGGCAGGGCTCAGCACCCCGCTCCGCGTGCGCTCAGGCTCTTGGTGGCACGGGGAGCCGTCAGGGCTTGTCGCTGCTGTCCCAGCGGCTGAGCCAGGCAGCCAAGCTGCAGGCACGGGGGCAGGTTTCTTATCCCCTTTGGTGCTGGGAAGGGGATTCGCTGGGGTTTTGCGGGGCTCTGCTGGGTGTTATTTTCCAGCTCGTCCGTGCGCTGAGCTCTGCAAGCGGAGGTAACCTGAGTGTCAGGAAGAGGGACACTTCCTCCCTTGCCCTGTTTGTTACCAGCAGCGGAGAGAAAGTCTTTAATGTGGGCAGGACCTTTTGCCTCAGAGCCCAGCCCGGCCTTGCGCTGGGAGAGCTGGCAGCGCTGCGCTTCAGGCTGGGACATGTCACCCGAGCGGCTCCCACAGCACCTGGAGTCCAGCAGGCACAGCGCAGACCTCCCGTGCTCCATCCATGGCTTCCCGCATCCTGAAATGCTCCAGGTCCTGCCCCTGCTCCTGGAAGAGCGTCCCTGAGCCGCTGGAGGTCACACTGCACATGACTGACGAGATCCTGACCCCAGGCTGCATCCCTCAGGAGAGCGAGTTGCATTAGATAGAAGTAAAACGCAGGGCGCATCCTGGGCTGTCCCGGAGCTTCCCCAGCATCTTCCATCCAGCCTCCGAGCAGGGTTTTTCTCCTTTTCCTAATCAAGTGAGATTAAAAATATATATATAAATATATATATATAGAGAGTGTTTCTCAGGAACTATCCTCCCCCCAGGAAAACCAATGTCAAAGAGAGCAAAACCTCCCCTTGTTCTCTGAATAAACCCATGCCATCTTCTGCTTTGTTTTCCATTGGTTTTCCCCCTTTCCCCTTCCCTTCCCTTTCTTGTTACTAACCTGAAAAGCATGGCTGAAAACACAGCTGTGCTGATATTTTGGCTTCCATTCAGTTACAGAAGAGCTTCCTAGCAGGCCAGCGCTAACAGGACCATTGCTGCAGTTAGTCAGGCGAGATTTCTACTCGCAAGGCTCACTGTCTTTCAAGCACAGAGCTGGCCACGCACAGCAGTGGGTGAGAGAGCTCGGGAATGGCTGCGTGTGGACAGAGGCCCCTTTGCAGCGGCCTCAGCTGCGCTGTGGTTTCATGGGGTTTCTGCTGCCTTCAGCTCACAGGGCTCAGCCTGCCCTTCCTCAGCAGCAGAGCCAGCCGAGGCCACCGAGAGACGAATCACTTGCAGCTTCCAAAGCCATTCCCACCTTTTCTCCATCCCTGGGCCACAGCCATGTGGATGGAAACCGTGGCGTTTTCTTGCTCTGCCAGTGCTTCTCCGCCAACACTGTCATCTCATTGGTATTTCCATTTGCAATCCCTGCCTGGGGTAGAGCCCTCCTCCCTCCTCCTCCTGCAGCCGAATTGTTTCGAGGTGACTCCAACAGCAGGGAACAGCTCCTCGCCAGGAGAGCGCTCAGCAGTGCGCGCGGGCAGAGCGTGCCCCAGCGTGTATGGCGAGCCGGCCGCCCGGTGTGCGCAGGAGCTGCGTGCCCTGCCCTGCGCAGCAAAACTCCAGCTCCACACAGCGTGACAGCGGGAGCGGAGACGGGCACATCTGCTCTCTGCTCCTGGCGTGGCAGAGGAAGTGCGAGCACCTGCCAAAAATCCCCAAATCCAAAGGTTCAGACAGTCGTGCATTTTTTACGGAGCAAGCCAGGCAGAGAGGAGACTGGAAAATATCTGCTGAAATCTGTCCTAGCCAGATCCTCTGGGCTAAAGCAGGCAGGTCGTGGAAATGCTGAGCCAAATAGCTGCATCCAGTCCAAGGGGGGAGCTTTGTCCCACTGGGATCCGGAGCAAAAGGCACTGGAGCAGCGTCTCCTCAGAGGCGAGCCTGGCCACAAGGCCTGCATGCGACACGGAGCTGCAGGGCTAGGCCTGCCCTTGCTCCCAGCTGTGCTGCCGCGCGCTCTCCTGAAGGGCCATCCGGGCAGAGCTGGGATGTGCACAGGGGAATGCGCGCAGGACCAGGCAGTGGCTGTGCCACATGCAAGGCACTTGCTCGGCGACATGGAGCCTTACCAGGCTTTTTGTGCCATCTCTCGCCTCCCCCCATGCCCTGCTAGGCTCTCCCCCATCTCCATGGGTGCTGCGTTTGCGAGGGGGCTGCAGGGTGCCTCTCTCCATGGCTGTTGGCTGCTGGCACTTGCCTTGTGGTCCTCCACACGCAGTAGTTGATGCAGGCCCGGTTCCTGCCACACAAGTTTGGGTAGGTGGGTGGCACACAGGGTACCCACCCTGGGCAGGCTCTTACTGCACAGGGCCACCCGCTCCCAGATATAATTTCAGGCCCGAAAACCAGGTGTGTGCCTGATGCAGCAAGTGTCATGGGGGTGACAAGGCCTTCGCAGGGGCGGATGTCACCTTTTACATGCTGAAATCACGACCGCCTCCAGGGCAAAGGGTTTGCCTGCACAGCGCTCTGCAGAACTCGCTGCTGATCCATGCTGAGCCTGGGTGCGTGGGGACGGTGCCACCCCCTGGGTACAGCGTGGGCACAGGACAGACGCCTGTCGCTCCAGTGAGGCACTGATCGGAGCATGGGGGATCACTGGGCTCACCGGGGCTGCAGGACATCAGCCGTGACTGAAGAAGGTGCAAAGGGTGGACGGACAGATGGATGGATGTTTTTGGCCAGCTGTTTCATATCGCCATCTCCTTACAGCCCGGGAAGAACGTCGAGTGACAATGCTCTGAAAGGCCATTTCAGCGAGCTAACCTCTGTCCTGGGCTCTTGAACCCCAACACTGGCACTGTGCACGCTGGCTGCTCAGTGCCAGCAAGGGATGGGTCTCTGAGACTTCGGGGATGCTGCACGACTAACTTGAAAGCTGGCTTTGCCAACAGCAACGCAATTTTTGGTCCCTTTTTGGTCCAAAGCGGGTTTGTAGCCTGCACTTCGCAGGACAGGAGGCTGCAGTGAATGTTTAAGATGGACTGATCAGGAGAACTGACAGAGGAGTTGCTTTCTTAGAGCAGTTGGTGACCAGTCTGGCCCAGGCCAAAGAAATGGTACGTGGTGATAAGAAAGCCCAGGATGGGGAGCAGGGTGTGTAAGCCCCGGTGTTGCTTGTTGTTGCTCTTCTGAAACACACTTTTGTGTGTGTGCATTACAGAGGACTCTCCTTTTGCCCTCAGGCACATGTGAGTGGAGCGGCTGAGAGCCAAGGTGCTCAGCCTCTGCAGGAGGTCTCATGCAGGGTCTGACCTACCGAAAATATCTGTCATTCGGTCACAGGTGTAACCCAGCAGGTCTGCTGAGGTTGGCTGGACTCGGCCGCAGTCCCAGCTGGGGTCAGCAGGAAAGGGGGTGCAGATAAAAAGCCTGTCTGTATTTCTTCCTAACCAGAGCCAGTGGCAAGGAGCATGGCAGACTAGTCCAGAGGGGGAGTAATATCCCTGACATGGGCACAGGGAAGTGACTCCAGATGGACAGGGGAAAGGCAAGTCCCAGGAACATTGCACACAAGGGATCCATGAAAGCCCCTGCAGTGACACTTTCTCCTGGGTTCTGCCCTGAGGTGTCCCAGGGAGCAGCACCACAATAAAACCACAATAAAAGGTCTGCCTTACCTCACCAAAGAAAGCTACAGCCATGCAAGCAGCGGGTGAGAAGTCCAGGCGCTGGGAGAGCAGAGAGAACATCAGGTGAGCTCACAGCCCAAAGCCACTCACGAAAACAGAAGTCCTTATGGAAGTATTTGAGCTCACACATAATGCAGGGGGATGCCCCTGCCTTACCTCGTGCTGCAGCTGGTTTAAAAGGGAGCTCACAACATTAGCAAAGGTGCTGGCAGCAGCTGTCTCTGTCTTCAGGGTCTGTGGGCTTGGACTGGGAACATGCACGAGTGAAGAGCCCTGAAAGGAAAGAACCAGAGGGCTATGACTGGTTTTGCTGGCCTTGGGTACCAGCAAATCCTAACCTCGGTTTAGGGGCAAATGTCTGGCGAGCCGGGGGGAAATGTCTCAAGTCAGCCTGGCTCATGTGTCAGCAGCTGCTGTGGTACAGGAGGGAATTTTCCCTGTCCACTGGGTGCAGCAGGGAGGTGCCCTTCGGAGAGAAAGGCCCTGAGGCTGCCGAGCCCAGCGCAAGGCTGCTGAGGTGGCTGGGGCAGCACAAGGTGCCATGGGGAACACTGGGTTTGGGCAGCCTGGAGAAGGGGCTGTGGGGAGCAGCATGGCCCTGCGGCCACCCGTGATCCCTGCGGACCACCTCCCTGCCACCGGCATGTGTGGGACTCCGGGCCCTCCTCAGGGACGAGCAGTTGGCAGGAAGGGACCATGCATGGCCACAAGCAGGGGGTATCTAGATGCCCTAAAGAGCAGCATTTCCCGGTTCGTCAGCACTTACATTCACTGGCATTCCTTGAGTGGTTTGGAATAGCATTTCCCTGCCCTGCAGAGAGGATGAAGGGCTCTTTGTGCTGCAGAAGAGCAGCCTCCTGAGCAGGCTGCCAGCCCAGAGCTGCCCACTGGCCCCCTGCGCCGCCCTGGACTTGCTAGGCATCAGCTCCTTCGGAAAATGCTGCTCCAAGAGGGCAGGAAGCACCAGCAAGCCTGGCCAAGTTCCAGTGCCCAGGCAAATGCATGGCCGCTGGAGACTCCTGGGGCTCAGGGCAGGTTTGGGTGCCGCTAGTGGGTGAGGTATCGTCCTACATGTGCCCGTTTCCTCCATGCTTTTCTTTTTTTTCCCACGCCCCCAGATAATAAAGCACCATGATTGAATGTCTCAGGCACCATAAGCAGCCAAAATTGCCTGGTGTGACAGGAGCAGAAACACAAAATTCTGCCAACGCAGAAGAGAGGCAGGAAATCTTTACCTTCAGCAGCCCGGACAGCTGGCTTCCTTACTTCCTTCTGCTTCACTCTGACATGAGCGTTTTCTAGCCTTTCAATTGTTAAAACTATTCATAGTCAAGCAAAATTTGATTACAGAAGACCCGGGTCCTTGCAGGGTGGCAGCTGGAGGCCCCACAGAGCCTGCAACGACACCAGGTGGTTGCCAGGTATGTTTAGCAGCTCAATTCCTGCCCTACTGTCTGCCCTCTAAAGGCTCTTGAACATAATGTCAAAAAAAAAAAAAAAAAAAAATTATTCAGATCTCCTTGAAATGTAAAATAAAACAGGTGCACCAGAATCTTACGTAATTTCTCCCCAGTAGACAGGAAAGCTCTTCAGAAGGGTGAGTTCTTCCTTAAGGTAAAGATGGAGTCACTGAGGAAAGTGTCTCTTTATTTAGGTTCTCCTGCTAAGGGGAAGGCCTGTTAGAAGGGCTGCTGAAGTCTAAAGGCAATGATGATGATGACGACGACATCTTTCCAAGTTACTGACCCTAGCTGGTTCCTAACCACTGGGAGCAGCGTGGGGGGTCACTGAACACCGCGAGCAAAGGGGCACTCAGGTTTTAAAGCATCTGAGGAATACAACGTTGTCACAAAAGGCTCCAGAGAAGTCCTGTCCTAGTGGATTATTAACCTGAACAAGGCATCAATTCCTGGCAGAGCTAGGCATGGCGTGACACAGTGCTCTGCACTTTAGTGAAGGGTCTCTTTCCTAAGGAAAGATATATTTTCCTTGCCACAGCTGGAAATGCATCTTTAGCCAACTAGAAGTATAGCTAGCAGTGTAGAGCACAATTTAAAGTACAACATCAAAGAGCAAAGAAAAGTTGCGCCATTGCAGCCGGATTTCAGAGCTGTTCCACCCTTTCTGCTATTCAGAAACAGTTTCTTTCACCAACAGGTTGTCCAGGGCACGAACAGCAAGAAACATCAAACTGGAAGCCTGATTAAAAGGAATTTTTCAAAAATAAGGAGATTCTCCACAGCGTCTGCTATCAATCATTCGGTGTAATTATTACAGTGGGAAGAGCAATGTAAAAAGTTTACCTGTATACAAAAGAAAAAAAAAAAAAATGCTTTTGTCTGCATTAGATTCCTCTCTTCCCTTGCATGTCTGTGCAAATGTAACAGCAAACCTAGAACAGACAAGGTGCAAAAAACATTTATATGCGCTTTTATGCGATGCCTTCCTCCCCCTCTTTGAAACATTAGCCTACATGTTGTTTTTTGGTTGGATTTCTTTGTTTAGTGGTGCTTAATGAACACATGATGTGCCGCAATTCGGTCTCCTGGAGGAAGGCTATGCACACACTCTTTTTTACAAGTTTTGCAGAAAACGCAGTGTGTGCACACTTTCTCCAAATACCAAAGGGGCATTTTGGTAACTAATGAGATTGCACTTGTTAAAGCTGCCTTGTAAGCACAAATCACAAACAAACACAGAAAGAAAAAAAAAATAGAAAAGCTTTTTTTTCTTTCCCTATTCATTCCTTAATTCATAGCATAGCCACACAGATAATTGCACTGGCATTTGGTACAACAGAAGTGAGAGTTTTCAAACCTGGAAGCGGAATTAACATCTGGGTTTGCACAGAAACTTTCAGAAATGGATTTGACACCCAAGGAGAAAGTTGATTTTCCTTTTTTTTTTTTTTTTTTTTTTTTTTGGGGGGGGGGGG
>JAYECN010477791.1:6702-16978 GCA_035222435.1 Microcambeva ribeirae
TTGCTTAGTTGTTTTTATCCTGGACTTCAGATTCTAAACCATTCTCCAGGAGGGGTTTGCTCAGCTTGAGGCAGTGGTTAGCATGCTTTCTGTGGTTTAGCTGTACTTCTGTTCAGACAAAATGAGAGTTCTTGATAATTATCCATTAGGTTGTATGTTTTACAAAGGATCTGGTTTCCTGAGGTTAGTGAACATGTCCTCCCAGTCTCAAGCTAATACTTTACAATAATTCTGTACACAGAGTTTACTCTATCTCTGCACGCTGCCCCAGGTCCTAAGATAATATTGTGTCTGGTTGGATGATATATTACTAGAAAGATAATACACTATAAACCCTGAGTTTAATTTGCTAGATTAAGGAGGAACTTCTTACAAGAATAAAGGTAAACTAAGCAAAATGGCTGTCATTCTACTAACTAGACTGAGCTGCTTTTAAAAACTATTCTCAGGCAGTAGTTTCCCTTCTTTCCAAATACCAAGCTGGTTACACAACTTTGCAAATGTTGATGAAGATTGAAAACCAAAAGTTCCCCTAGAGAAAACTCACAGAAAATATTTTAGGATGTTGAACCAGACAGAAATCTTTCATTTAGGAACAGTTTGACAACAAACTGTGGCAAACTCTGTGGCTTTCAGAAAGTTATATTTCAGTCATCTGACCCATTTGCTCCCACATGGCAACCACGTGGCTCCGTTTGCTATTATGCACATGGGTATGGGCTGATCCATCATGGTGTGCCACAGAGAGGCTGTACCTGTTGTGCATCCTGCCAGAATGTCCTGGTAGATGGATGGGGGCATGTGGCGGCTGAGCTACTATTTCCAAGAAGCGTCGGAACACTTCATCTTTAATGTTTCATGGAGCAAAAACGTAATGCTGCCCTTTGCAGATGTAGAAATGTTTCCTTTTGATTCATGATGTTTTGCTGCTTCCAAACTGAAAGAGTTGAGGCAGCTATCCCCCACCTTCCCAGGGTCAAATTTTTAGTACCAGGGAAAAATGATTACAACTCTCCTTCTTCTAATTTCACCAAAACACAGCTTTTCTAAAATAAATAAATAAATGGATGTAAAATTCAGTTCTAAATTAGAATTGACCTTCTAAGATTCATCCTACATTTGTGTTAAGCCAAAAGAGGTTGAACTCTTCAAGGAATTACTGTGGCCTAAAATAAGTCAATGTAGTTTACCAGCCAGGGTAGACCAGTGGTTTGGCTTCATTAATCCCAGCCAATTCAGTCACTTTAAAACTATTTTATTCTGTAGTAGTTTCAAATTACATTTTATCTGAATATTTTCAGAAATGTGGGTTTTGGCCCGGTATATAAATAGGATAAGAGTTTCATGGTGAGTTACAGTTCCAAAGTGGTGCATGTATCTGTGTTGATATCTGTACATATATCAATGGAATTGATATTAAAATTGGAATATCAATGGAAATGATATTAAAAACACATAGCCTAGCTCTTCAATGTTAAAAATTGCTAAAAGATGAAATTGCATTATTTTCCGTATCACTGTGAAGATGTGACAGTCACCAAAACAGTTTCCAATCACCAGAAACGGCCTGAGTGCTGTGTGAAAACTTTTATTGCAAAACAACCAGGAGAGTTTTCAGATCTCCGGGAGTCTTGGGGCAGCAAGGGCTGGCTACTGCATCAGAGCACCTCCCTGGCTTCGGAGGAGCAACCCCACTTCCAGCCTCCTCTGTGACAGCTCTCATTACACTGAGCGCCTTACCATATGCAAGCAGCCCTGTGAATTCCTGCAAGGGAGCTTATATTAGACCGGCTCAGCCAATACAACCAGTTTTCCATTTTCTAAGACCAACCTCATGCTGTTTCTTTCCTGGCTAGAGACCTAACCGGAATAACTATGCACGTTGCCTGCCTGGCACAAACAGATCCTGAAGCTGCTGTGGGAAAACGGAGGACTCCCCCTCCTTGGAGGCTACTCAGAACAGCAGACCAAAATGCTGGGCTGGTTTTCCTGAAATGGGAATGATAAATGTCAGAAGTAATTATCCTGCCCTGCATTAATCACCTATCCAGAGGGCATTAGCACTACACAGGTAATCCTTCATGTCTGTGTCTGTCTGGACACAGCCCAGCAGCACTGCAGTCTACCCTTCAAACCCTCAGGCTCTCCTGGCTCTAGACGCCTATCACCATACAGGTCTGCACCAAAACTATGGACCAGTGCAGCTTCATTACCTATCTGCTCATGCAATTTTCTTGGCCAGCTTTATGCTCCATATATACAAAGTATTCTTACACTAAATTAGGTCCTATGAACAAATAAATAGGAAAGCTTGAGGTCTGTTTCATTGCAAAAGCTCCTTTAAGGCTTTTAAAACAACTAGATATACTTATTAAAATGAAAGGAGGCAGAGGAACCTTAAAATTTTCCCATAAAGACCTATTATTTTTAGTAATGTAAAAGCAGAAAGAATGTTGAGTCAGCCTCCTCTCCACTTATTGCAGTGTGCAGGCATGGGGGTACAAAAGAGGAGATAAACAAGGGTTTTAATCTCATTCCCAACTAATGCACTTCTACAGAGTAATCAAATGCTTTCTGCAGCATTGTGGGCACTTCCTGCAGTCCTGCCTCCTTTTTAATGTACTCTTCTCTCTAAGGAGATGGCAAAGCCCTGCAGTGCTGGGCAGCAGCTGAATGTGGTCCTGTAGAGAGATGCGTGTGTCAACACCTGCCCTCTAAATGTTCATGTGTGCAGTATGCAACACAGCACCTCACTGTGAGTCAGAAATTCCCATTAATGGTAAGGTTACATCTGCTTTTGTGGTTAGGAATTGAAGGATTAATAAACTACTCTAATATTGACACTTCAATGATAGCATGGTACCAATGGATACTCTCCAGAGATCTCTGCTTTGCTTCAGGATGTTTGTTTGAGATAAGATACACACCAAGGGCTAAAGGAGAATATAATGTGCTTTCTGTGGTAAAATGAAGGGAAATGTTCCTGAAACATTAAGATATCATTTATGACTTTAGGACATTGTGGCAGAAGCTGGTCTGAGGAAAACATTTGAAGGTGTAGAACAGAGGATAGCGCAGAGACAACTCTCTGAGAAGCCCATGCACAAATGAACACGCAAGCTCTTCTACTAGACAGTTGAAGTGTTTTGTCTGGAGCCTTTTTTTTGTTTGTTTTGTTTTTTACATGCAAAGACAGGAAATAGTTAAAGGATTCTGTTATTTTTAAAATGAAGTGTTCCCTATAAAAATACCCATGAGGTGGTGGGAGGAAGGGAGAAGGAGAGGTCGGTGAAGAAATCCAGTGGCAAAGATGATGCCAGGTGATTCAAAGGCAGAGTGTGCCACCAAATAATATTTAAGTCATGAGCCATCATGGCAAAGAAATGGTGGCAAAGGAAGAGGTGAGAGGAGAAGAGACAGTGTACCATCTGTGTGTGGGTGACAGGACCCATTCGCGTGCTTAGCCCAGGGAGAGGGAAACGCCACTGCTCCTCATAATCCAACACCAGCAAACATCTTTCCTTTTTTTTGCAGTAACCCAGGCAGCAGTGTGCACACAGTTTTCTCTTAATAGTGACATGCTGGTTAATTCCTCCATTTATTAGAGTGCCCAGAAAACCTGAGAAGGTGCTAGTTACCTGGGTATGAATAAACTACCAAAATCTTCATGAGAAATGCCTAGCCTTAAAAATATGTATATTTCTATAACATACTTTTCTGTAGAAAAACAAAAAGATAATTTCAAGAGATTTAATTTCCTCTGAACTGAAAGATAAAATTAGTCTTAGTATTTACAGCAAATAAATAAAGGAATAAAAAGCAGATGGACTTTCTAGGACTTACAAGTGCCCAGGCATTGTAGTCAGGCCTGAAATCCATATTCAAGAGGATGATGCTGTGACATACATGTTGCCCACTGATAAATTACACAGAATTTTTATGAAATGCTGGAGGCTTTCTATATTGAATATGTAAAAACTTAAAAGTTGTATTTGCTCAAAGTTTGTATTCACATAACTTCAAACTTAGGTCATTGTGTGTGCCAGTGAATAGTGTATGGAACAGAGATTGCTGCCTGAAGCAGGAAGAGGAATGAGTCTTGGCCTGGAAAATACACAACTCTTCGTCTTGTTTGTAGATTTTCACACTATTTTTCCTCTCTCCATCAAAATTCTGACCGCAGTTTTCCAAATATTTCAATCCAAAATACCTTCCTAGCAATATCTTCTCTTACCAAAATGTATGTTTTCCAATGCGATTTTGCACCTAAAATCCCTGGCCCATCCTCTAACCATGAATGAGTTAACTCCAGGTCTATCTCTGTTTCTTAATTCCATTTCAGGGAAAATGTTAATCCTTTAATTATATAGTACGTTCAACTGACAAAATGACTATCCTATTGTTGAAAAGTACCTCATTATACTCAAGGCTTTTGATAAAACCTGTCCACAGGAAAATCTGATAAATTTGCTATTGAGAAAACTTTTATATAAAATTTCAAGGGAACACACAATCCTCTTTAAAGGGACAATTATGTAGCCACAGTGGTTTCCCAATATGCAAAGCCAACTTCCTGTCTTCCTGGAGCTATAAAGCTTAACAGTAAGTAAACTCTGCTCTCAGACTACAGAGGGGAATGTTCAAATATGTGCAAAGAATTTAGCCTTATGCCCTTCACACACCTCAAAAAAAAGAGTTTCAATGCACCCCTCTGAAGACAGAGCTGAAGTATTCTGCGAGGAGTCAAAATCTGGATTTTGTAGTAGCACATTTAAGATGACTATGGTGAGCACTGAAAATCAGATTGCTATAAAAATCAGGTCATGCAAAGCACGAAGTGATGGTGGAAATTTCCCATTCTCAGCCCACAGTTTCAGCAACAGTCAGCTGAAGTCAGGGGATATCTTTTCCCGCCCTGCAAAGGGCTGCAGATCAGAACAGTCAATGATATGAAATACTGTCTCCAGCAGAAAGCAAACTTACCTGCTCATCAATTTTTAATCCGTGTGCTACATAGATGGATCAACTGCTTCCTACCCAAGAATCTCACAGAGCCTTGCTCAGTGATGATGTCCAACTGTTCAAAATTTGTTATACATTTAAAGTTAAGATCTGAGAGCAGTGGTGGAGCAGCACAAAAATGCAAAATGCATTAAATATTTTTTTGCAGCTGGTCAGTTCTGTGAAAAATAATGATGACTTTCATACTTGGTATGAACAGATAGTCAATTTCAAGCCTGCAACTCTGTGCATTCTAACTGGTGAAAAAATGATTAAAAATCTGCCCTGGCGTAAGCTCCTGCTGTCTAATCTTATTACATAAGGTTGATTGTGCTTCACACTAATAAGCTAAGAGGTTAGGACATTAATCTACTGTAAATGAAATGCTCCTATGAAATGTGATAGAAGAGAGGGCATGGAACTTGCTTCCTTCCACTGCTGCTGACCTACCACTATTGCACACTGTGCCTGCCAATGAAGAGAAAATTACTGCATTTGAGCCTGTAAGATTCGTGCTTTTATGCAGATATTAATGCTTGCTGATTTTTCCTTTGACTTTTATGGATAGATCCCTCAGTACCAGCAATGTCAGTGAAAAATGACAACTTGCAACATTCTAGGGTTATTTAAAAGTTCATGATCTGTCAAAGTTGCATGTCTTGTCTAATGTCAACACAGGGGAATGAATACAGGTGACAGGAGAAAGCAAGCCGCAGGTGGCTTGGAGCTTGGTTTCTGGCAGCAAGAACATCTGATCACTACTAAATTATATATCAGACCTAATATTGAATTAGATTTGAGTTCATTAGTTGCACACAGATGTGCACAGGAAAACACAAGCTTTACTTTTTCCTCCAATTCAATGACAGCACCTTTTATTTCCAGCTTTTTTGCAATGAATAGATGAATGCCTCATGGGTAAAGACTGGAGGTAAACTGAGCAGGATCATTAGTATTCAGTTCTTTGCAGACTTGAAAACAATTTAAAAACTAGGATTAGCTCATCTAGATGCTGTTTGGGACAGTAGTGCTGGGAGGCCAAATTAACGCTGGTAAAGCTTTTGAGTTTTTTGGATGACGATCACTTTGCAGGTGCATCATAGTACCATTGATTACATCTGAAATGATTTTAACAGAACAACAAGTCTGTGTAATACCACTCTGAAGAATAATCATAGGATTTGAATGATATGTGCAATGAAAACACAGACGTTTTAACTAAACCAAACAAGCAGTATTTATTGTTCTGAAGTTCCTGATGCTGATTTACTCAACAGGAAGATTTTGTGTTGCATAGCTCATCTAAACAACCTGCACCATGAAAAAGCAAACAAACAAACAAACAAACAAAAAACTTAAAAATATCATGTGGCTAGAAATGTACTGGATGTCACTCAAGTAGAAAGTGGATTGGTGGAAAAAAAAAAAAAAAAAAAGAAGAATATTTCTTCCTGTTCCCCAGGAAAGAACAAAGCGATTTCCCCATGGGGTTGTAAACTACCATCCTGAGAAATGGGCCAAAAATAAGTCCCCAGACATAACAGAAGTACACTGTGGCCCTTGGTCCACTCAAAATGTTAAGACTCAGGTGAGGTCTCCTCCGAGCTGCCTTTGCTGTGCTCCGAAGAGGATGGTACCTGGTAGCTGCTCTCCGAAGGAAGCTCTTCCGCATTTTCTGATAAAGGAGCAGCACTCTGGCCAGCACAGAATCAGCTCTTTGCATTTCTGTGCTCTCCAGACTAATGATCAGGCCTGTTCAGGTATACATTCTCATCAATAACTTGCATTTGGATAAAAAGAAATAAAGAGTTCACAGAGAAGGGGAAAAAACATCCTATCTTTCCCCTTTTGCATTAATGTTAACAGCACTACAGCAAGTACCAACACCTTTTGTCAGCCTGCCAGTGGTCTGGGCATCCAGATTCCCACTGTTTTATGTGATATTCATTATACCTGCCTGCTACAGTCTAATTTTATTGCTCTGAAAACATGTAAACCTCTTCTTGCTATGTTGGTAAGTAAACCCAGGGCAAAGAGAAGTGAAGGGCTTCGTGGCCAACCTTAGCAGGAACTCAAAGCCTGCGGTACCAAGCAAACATGCTCAGTGGTCAGAGCCTGTCAGTCAAATTCCTGGTGGACAATCAGGCCTTAAAATGTAATCCTGGTCTCCAAATAACCCTCACTTATACTCTTAGGAGTTCATAAAAGCCTGTGGCTACGGCAGAGGCGGGAGCAGGCTGATAGTGGCACAGCCCCTAACAGCCACCAAAGCACAGTGCAATGCGATATTACAGTATTTTCTGCCACCTGGTGGAATCCCAAAACTTTGCCGTTTACTGCAGAATCGCTTGCCCTGTTCTGACTCTGAACTCATCAAAATTACTTCTTCCTCTTTAAAGGCACATCAGCCTTCTGCGTGAACTAGGCATTCCTACCACCACTAGTGGCAAGAACAGCACCAGCCTCCATGAAGAAAAGGCTCCTAAGTCAAACACATAAAATATGTGTGTCCCACATACTGAGCACAGGAGCTTCCTAGGTAGTCAACAATTTCTAACCTCCTCTGTGGTGCCGGGAATCAGACCCTAAACCCACACAATTAAGTTTATGAGAAGTCTGTCCATGGGAGAAAATTCAAATGCAGCCTGCGAGGTTTGTGTAGAGTTTCCTTGGTGTTCCCTGGCAAGGAACAGGCTCACAGTATAGTATAGTATGAAATTAACTGTAACTTCCAAATGCAGGCACCAAGTCAAACACACCTGCTCTTTTTCTGTGCACTACCAGGATAAATCTGGTTTTCACAACAAATTAAAATTAAAAAAAAAAAAAAGTGGCCAGGTTCACAAAGCCTCTCAGGCGTTTTCTGGGAATGGACATAAGCACACGGCTTGTGTTCAGCAGCAGTATGAGAAGAAGCTGGAGAGAAGAGCTGGGAGCTCCAGGGCATTGCAGACATTTCATGAGAAATGTTTCCCAATCCACATGCAAATTCACCATGGCAGAAGATGTGTCAGGCTGTCGCTGGGAAGGTGGTGAAAAGGAGGATTTGAATTGATCAGTCACTGCCAGCAGAAAGCAAAGTTTCTGCAGAAGGGATGTGCTCATCTGCAATTATAATGACCAGCTGTAATTCATAGCTGAATGTAATTAAAATGCCAGCTGAGCCCTGGTGTATCAGATACATGGGCGTTTAAAGTAAGCAAATTATGTAAGAAGCTGGAACTGCTGGTGGCCATGCAGGCAGGTGGGGGGTGCCGAACAGCCAAGGTGAGGGAGATGCTTGTGGGACACAGCCAGAAGCGAGCAGGACTGGTGAAGTGATGGGAATGGGCATCTACAGCTAAGGCATTTGAAAACAGGGTGTCCAGGTTTGGGATCAGGCAGGAGACTAGCCGTGAAACTGGGACAGAGTTGGGCAAAGGGTTGGGGATGCCTTTGGAGTAGAGGGGCAGTAAATACAAGTCAAGGAAAATAGCAGAAAAGTAGCACCAAGTGAAGGGCAGGGAACAGAGCTTCTCCTGGGGATCCTCCTTCCCACAGCAACTCTGCGGGCTGGCTGGCCCCACAGATGGGCAAGTGGCAACCTCCTCCTCCTCCTCCTGCAGCAAGTGTGCGTGGTGGGATCCAACACTCCATCTTTTTGTCCCACCGCTCTTTTTCTGTCAGCTGTGTTTTGTCTTCCAGAGCTGCCTCTAGGGAAGACACCTGAAGGTGCTATCAGTTACCTCACTAACAAAACTGGTGACAGTTTTGAGTGCTTAGAGGAGAAGACCTTTTAAATAGAAGGCACTTCTCAACTTCGTAACAGGACATGGTGATCTGCTGTTGCAGTCCTCACATATGGCACAAAAGATGGAGACATGAGGTCCTAAAGCTTTGAGTATAGGTTGTTGGAAGAGTCATGAAGCAAGCACAAAGTGAAGCTATTCTCGATTTCATCTTAAGTAACATACAGGAGTTAATTCACTAAGAGGCAAGATGGATGCCATTAACTAGCAGAAACTGATAAGAGACAAGTTCAGGAAATGGACAGGACTCAGAAAAGGAACACAACCTCTTAAAAAGGGATGAGGTTCTCATTATCGTTAAAGGGAAGAGATAAGTTATAAAGCACCCACATCTTAAACAAAGCAAAGCGCTAAGAAGTTGTTTAGATATCTAATTGGTGAGTCTCAGGAAATTCACTGCTGAGTAAAAAAGGGAACTGGAACAAGATACATAACAATATAACTAAATGGTGTGGTTCTTTGAGCGAGGCAAAGAGAATATCTTCAAAATTTAGAAATCTGACCTGTGTGAAGTCAAAAACCAAGAACATAAATTAGAGTAGGATCTAAGAGAGCAATGAAAAAGATCAAGTTGGATTTTGCAAAGCAAATAGTGTAAGGTTTAAAAACAAACAATATCAGCTCACCTAGGTGTACATAAAGCAGGAAACCTATGAATAAATGGGAGGAGACTGATGATTAGACAGGCTAAAAATATATTAAATAAGATAAAGATACTGATGAAAAGCTGTGCAGTTTCCTTGTATTAGTCTTCACCCCTAAAGATATTGACCAAGCTTTTAGCAATCAATAGAAATGAAATGTCTGCAAAGATGCAAGTGTCAGAAGACACGTGTAAGTAAACATATCATTTGAACAGTCCCAGGTAAAATATAGCCAAGATTTATGATGCAGATGAAGAATAGAGCAGCCAAATAGACAACAAAGGTAGTGGCCATTGTCCAAAAGCTCAGAGAGCAGAGAATATATCTGGTTTTAGGCCATAAATAATAAATTATCATAATTGAGTTGTAAACATTGACATCTTATCATTACAAAGAGACTTAGGATAACTATCCTCCTCTGTTAGGTTTCTCTTCTGTGCATCTCGAAGCCTCAGTTTGGATTTCTTCTAAATGAGACCACAGTTCTGGTTTCTGAATGTGCTGTGATGACATTACAAAGTCAGGCTCTCTCAGGGCAAGATGTCCCCTGTTTGGGGACACCAAATGGGACATCTGGTGAGGTTTCACCTTTTAGTCTCTTCTGCCTCCTATTGTAAGCAAACAAAGGCATTCTACTGTAAAATTCCCAGAAATAAACAAACAAAAATCTGTAAGAGTGGCCAACATATCTTAGGATTCTGTTAACTTTTTATTAAGCTTTTTCTCCCTACCCACCACTCTCAATTTTTCTCTAAGCCTTAGTGGTTTTTTTTATTATTTACTTAGTCTCCTTTTTCCCCTTCCTTTTCCCTTCTCTTCTCTTTCCTCCTGTCCTCTCCGTTC
>JAYECN010477798.1:0-16977 GCA_035222435.1 Microcambeva ribeirae
AGATCTCGAAAAAAAAAAAAAAAAAAGTATTAAATCCCCGATTTCTATTAAAAAAAAAATTATTTCTTTTCAAAGAAAAAACTAATCTCTGTTGTCTTTTTAAAAAGGCAAAGCACATTCTACTGTGCTTTGTTAACAGGAAAATAAAATCTTAGCTAATAAAGTCCCTTGGTAAAAGCTTACCAGTGGACTGGGCTGATCAAAATAGGAAGTCAAGAATTTCTTATGCAGCATCTTTTATGAAAAACAAATGTTTCATCAGAAAGAGAACTCTTCCCTTCATAGAAAAAAACTACAGAATACGGGAGAAATGCTTAACTGTCGAGTTAGCAGTGTGTGATTAAATAATAATGTTAGGTTTTAGCAGATGTAAAAATATTTGAAAGCTACGACTTTTAAAAATACTGCTTAATTGCAGACTTTCTTGGAAATCGATTGTCATTTTTCAAAGCTGTCATATATGATTTCAGCTTTACAGTTTAGGCATAAAATATTCGCTTTGAGAAAACTAGAAGTAATATGGCCAGACCAGAGCTTACAGACTTTCATCCATTTCTTCCCTATTTATGTGACTGAGAAAGGCTACGATCTATTTAGTTGTGGAAACAAATATTTATTCAAGAGAGTCATAAATAAAATGTATCTGGAACACCAAAGTACAATGGCAGCCACCTAAGCTGAACTGGTGCTGAAATCATCTGCAGCATTGCAGGTTCCCTGGAGAATAGAAACAGGATGCAACAGTGCTGGGTCTCAGACGGCTGATGCTCTTCAAGGATGGGGGGGACCTCCTTTGAGAAAGCGTCAGGAACCAAGGAGCTGGGAAGGCAGAAGCATGTTTGGGGTAAAATAGGCTAGGATTTTAGAATTTGGAGAGGTAAAGACAGAGAGAACATACGAAAGGTCTTGCTTACCTTGCTGGAAAATAAGAGACAGGCACTGTTCTAAAGACTTTATTACCTATATAATTAAGACATAAAAACAGGTAAGAAAAACAAGCAAGGAATGATACACCCAAGATCACTGACACCAGATCTTTGATGAGAAGACGTTAGTAGGCAACAGTGGTTGTTGCACTACTGTCTTGCACTAAGCTTGCTATTATTTTTAATATTGTGATGAGTAATGTTTTTGCCCACTTGATCATAGGATTGTAGGAATATCTCCTTGCTCTAAAGGAAGCAATATCCAGCTTGGCAACAGCCCATTTAGCTCAAACCTGCTATGTACTACATCAAATCTGCTTCAGTACATTTTAATTTTAGACTTTGTTGCACATTTTTTTTTCTCTGAGGATCTCAATTTTTCTCCCCTTCGGTTCCAGTGATTTTCAGTTATACCATCCTTTTGGAAAAAAAATGGAAAAGAAATTATTCCTCCACTGCTGCATATCTTAGCAGCTTCAAAGACTAAAGCCAAAGAAAAATCAGAGCAGGATTTTGAAGTAATTCAGGAAGTATTATGATAAGCAGTAATTCTGAGAGTTGTCAGAGCCCCAAGAAATAGCACAATTTGTTTAAAAGGGAAAGGGAGTAGGTAAGTTTGATTTAATTGTCACTGGGTTTTGACTTGGTTACAATTCCAAATGTTGGGAGTCTGACATGCTAGACAACAGAAATGTTAGGAATATCTGACATAAGGGACATAAAGCAACTTAAAGACTATTTCCATTCTGCTGAAAATCCAACATGGAATTTCCACCATTATTTTTTTCTTATATTTTTAATAAATACAACGACAACCTGGATTAAGACTACTCTGCAATGCAGTTCCATGTAGATTTATCCAAGCTAACAAACACACTTTTGCACTAACACGGTTAATCAGCCTGGCCGTGATGCAATGTGACTGTGCCACCTCTAGAAACAAGATGCATGATGCGAGGTGATAATTACAGCACATTGCATACTAGGTGTCTTTGCATGCTACTATGCTTTGCACTTCTGTGCTCTGTGAGATCCCCAGCTTAGTCAGTAGCCCCTCAAAACATGTATTTGCTCTTCTCATCCCATCATGTACGCAAGAGTGTTCTTACACTTAAGGAAGATTACTCTTTCTCCGTCTTGGTAATTTGATATGTCTTATAGGTATAGGTATATAGTCTATCTGACTACTCCCTTTAATATATATATGTGACGTTTGGTATGTTCTCATCTCATGAATTCTTCATGGGCTGGGAAAATCTGTATGGAAATCTTGCATCTAGCGCAATGGGGTCTCAGCTCCAATTGGTAGTTTATGTACTCCCACCATGCAATTAAGAGTATCGACAGAAAGACTCTGCAGTTCTAATGAGTTGTAAAGTTAGGCTGTGACTGAGAATATATGTAAAGGGACTTTATTAAGTGAGACTCTGGTGGGTGAAATGGCTTTTCTTACCAAATGCTTTTACCACATGTTTTAATGTTAGCTGTTAGTTCAGAACCAGAGATTGCCGTAAAAGAAAAGCGTAGCAGCAGAAAATAACTCAAATTGAAAATGAACTCATTTTTTTCAATTCAAATTGCATTAAGAGTAAAGGGAAGAAACAAAATAAGAAATGTGACTTGATTTTACCAGACAGTATCCTTTAATTTAAAGAAATCATATAGCATTTCAAGATAGCAATGTAAATTCCACAGCATGTAATCCCCACGACGGCTTCTCTAAGAGATAACTAGCTGACATCTCAGAGTAACAATTATTCCCCTGTTCAATGTTTAACTCTGAATAAGGATATGCCTGTGCTGCATACTGCCATACAGGGTGTACATCCTCAGGCCAGCCATAAATTTGCTAGCATGAGCGCCAAAAGCAGCAGAGCAGTCTGAAAAGCAGGATAAATTAATTCACAGGGTGTTCAATCCTCCTGAAGCTAGACTGCTGTGGAAGTACAAGCAAGTTCAGTTACAGCTAGATGCTATCTGCCTCATCATGTGCAGAATTGCTATACATTATTTCCAAGAATAGATGTTTTCTGAAGTTAATTGCACAAACAAAAAGCTGATCTTTTTCCACTGATAGTGCATGCCAAGTATGCAAGGTGTTTTCAGAAAGAGTCAAGAGTGATATTGACAGTATTAGGAAGTAAAAAGAAAGAAGATGGGCATGAAAAATTCTAGAAAATTCATTGTAATTTCCTATCAACATTTTGACACAAAATTACAAAACAAAATTACGTTTTAGTTTTGCTTTTCTTTTTCTTTTTTTTTAACTCAAATGAGGCAATGCTCAATGCTGAAACTAAATGAAGACTGTCATTTCATTTCCAAATATCAATTCTCAACCAAAATATTTGGTTTAACATTTCTTTTGAATCAAAAATACCTTCACTGTATTTGACATATTCCTTCAAGAGTATTTGTTTCAGCAGGACGATATTCTTAAGCGCATTTTGATGCTTATCTTTTAAATTCAATGCACTATTTAATTTTTTTTTCAATACCAAATGTATATGTTAATATCAACATCTGTAGCAATGACCACTAATGTGTTCCATTAGCAAATGTTGAATGGTCTTCAGCAATAGCTAGGATCATTACAAACCTCTTACACTGGTATTAATTAGTCAGCCAAAATTATATGTGGTTAATAGAAAAGTGTATAAAACACTTTCAGACCAGAACTTCTCTTCCTGATGGTTTTGCTCTTTCATATGCGCACATTCTTCTATCTAGGATAATACTATGGGTTATTGATTAGTATGAATATTGAGAACTTTGGTCTAAACATGCTTACAAATGTCATTACATTGGAAGTAACATTTTACCAGAGAATATAATGATCACTAATAAGTATGAAAAAGTAATATTGCTTCATTTTCTAACTACAAAATACACAGGAAAATGAGGAATGTTGCTGATACATTAACATTCACAAAACCGTTTAGGGATATAATTGGCGCTTACTAAATCAATTAGAATAAAGTAATTAAAGCCAGTGAACATATATAATTTACTGCTGCCACTTAAACTGGCCAAATTCTTTGTCATTCGTAAATGTGTACAAATTCTACAAATGTGTACAATCAAACAAACTGATATTTAGGAGACAATTTCCTCAGAGACGCTTATTATTTATCCAACTTCTCTCTGTACAAAGTCAGTCAGTAGTCAACAAACAAATGCCCATACTGAACTTCAGCTCAGCTTTGCTCTTACCCCATGTTTTCCTCTCCTTGTTTCCTGCTACCAATCATATACACACTCTTCTAAGATGTGCTTTTTTTATGCTTTGAACATCGAGTTGTTAGCACAGCCATCTGTAAAGATTAAAAAACAAGCTGATTTTGGCCCAGGCTGGAAATTGCTCACTTTGCAAGCAGCACATTTGGATCTGTCAATGTAGACACAGCATGAGGCTTGGACATCTATTCCCAATAGATCTTGAGAAGTCCTTTTGCTGATCTTCTAAAAAACAGTGAACATTATGTGACATTGCACCAACTTCTGTGGCTTCCCAGGCCCTCGGACCAGGGGACATCAGATACTTTTGCAACAGGACTCCTGTGGGGGATATGTCCATTCGTTTCCAGAACTCTTCCAGTTAGGGCATGGAGCCCTGAAATCTTCAAAACAGTTTGCATGGAAAATGCTTACCTGCTTATCTCTTTGTTCTAGTGATACTTACTTGCAGATAGAGTGATCTGAAAGAATGGAAAGAAAGGTTTGGAAGGAGCATCCTCTTTTGAAGCTTTTGTTAAATCTCAGTGAGTATTTTCTTGTCCTTTCAGATCTATTCTGAAGCGTACGGCCATCTACTATTTTAAATAATTTCACCTGGGCAAGTGTTACCAATAAGGGAGAAACACAAAATTATGTCAAGATGAAATGTGGGACTTCCAGATTCACTAGTGATCACAGAAGCTTTTCAGTAATGGTTGCCCAGTTTGAAATATCACAAAATTTACCACTTAGCCACACAACATTAAAAACCTGTTATTCAGACTATTTTATTGGGCGATAGGCAAAGTCACTTCTGGCTTTGAAGTTATAAAAAGAACAGGAAGTATTCAGCAAGTCAGAGAACAGTGGCAGCAAGTACTTAGTCCAGCTTGCTTAGAGCAGATGTGTGGATTCCTTCTCTAGAAGGCTTTCTGGTTAGCACATAATGCTACCTGAACATAAAATACTGACATAGCCCTGGAAAAAAGACACCAAAACTCAGAATCCTCTCTTCCTAGATGGCAGTACAGCATCACACTAAATTCCATGCTGCATTGATGTCTCCCTGCTGTGATTATCCTTTCAAGTCCCATTTCAGCCCTTATAGCTCCTGTAGTACAATGAGCTTGAGTATCTGGGATGAGACACACTCCAGAGTAGTGAGGAGGCTCCAGAAATAGTCCCAGACTCAATGTATTTAGACTCATTGGTGTTTTTTTTACTGCTCATGTAAAATGTTTTTGCTTTTCAGAAAACACAGGCTTAACTTTCCCATTCCTTTCTTGCAGTCAAATCAAATGTATAGTTCCTAGCTTTAAATGGAATCTAGATATGAATAAAATGTAGTCGGTATCTTTCCTAGTGATCCAGTGATGACTTTCCATCCAGTGATGAAAAGCTTCAAAACATTCAGCACTGAGAGGAATTTCTAGACTGTGGAGAATTACAAAACTTGACATCTAAGGTTATCTTTTTTGGATTTTCTTACTTAGGCAAAACATACTATAAAAGATTTTGTCATCTTCTATTAATGAGGTACTGAAGCTTTCCCTGGAAAGGTGGCACACCTTTCCTAACATGCTGTCTTATTCTTTACACTCTCTCAGGAAAGCCTAGAGTGATCCATAGGTTGCACAGAAGCAGCACTAAAAAAATAACAGTACTTGCAAGTTATTCATACCTAAAAAGAAAGGATTGCTTATGCTTAAGGGAATCACAAAGTATAGAAGTAGATCATATTTAGTCTGAAATGGTTTATCTACCACAGGCATGCTGGACAATTAAATGTCTGTTTATTGGGATCACTGCCAACAAGAAGATTCAATTAAATGAATTGCAATAACTCCTAATAAGAATTAACTGCCCACCTAATCCATTAAAATAGTGCATCTGGCCTTCCCTGCTAGCCTGTTCACAATTCA
This sequence comes from Microcambeva ribeirae, assembly GCA_035222435.1. Taxonomy (NCBI): domain Eukaryota; kingdom Metazoa; phylum Chordata; class Actinopteri; order Siluriformes; family Trichomycteridae; genus Microcambeva; species Microcambeva ribeirae. The sequence continues at coordinate 6,065 of JAYECN010477798.1, forward strand.
CTCATACCACATTAGATAACATAAATGACCTGCAGTGAAATCCTTTTTGCTGTTTTATTGCTGAATTCTAGACACAGAATAAGTATATCTAACTTTGATTGGTGATGTCTTTTGAAATTACCCTGCCTCCATCTTTGTCATTTACTGTTAGACAGTTTAGGGGAAAAAAATGGAGTACAAAAAGCAATAGCTGTAAAAAATGACAAGCCAATCATTTTCTCAAGAAACACAAACAATGTCAGAACTAAGTAGCTATTCCTGATAAAAAGGAAGAGAATCCTTTGTTATATTCTGTAAATGAAGTGACATCAAGTCACCCAGAGCACGTAGTACAGTATTGCGTCCAAGTGGGTTTGGAAGATCACCAGAGAAGGAGACTCCACAAGGAGCCTCTCTGGGCAGCCTGTGCCAGGGCTCTGTCACCCTCACTGGCAAGAAATTTTTCCTTAAGTTCCTGTGGAACTTTTGGTGCTTCAGTTTGTGGCCATTACCTCTAGTTCTATCGATGGTCACCACTGAGAAGAGGCCGGCCGGCCCCATCCTCCTCACTGCCTCCCTCGAGGTACTTAGAGACACTGATCAGGTCCCCCTGAGTAGAGGGGCAAGATCACCTCCCTCAACCTGCTGGAGACGGCATGCCCAGGTCCTTGTCTGCAGAGCTGCTCTCCAGCAGGTCAGCCCCCAGGCTATGCAGATGCATGAGTTTATTCCTCCCTAGGTGCAGGACCCTTCTCTTCCCTTCACTGAGCTTCATGAGCTTGCCCTCTGGACATTTCTCCACCCTCTCAATGTCCATCAGAAAGGCAGCACAGCTCTCTGATGTGTCAGCCAGTTCTCTCACTTTTGTATCATTAGAATATGAAAACCCCAAATAGAGTTACCAGTCTTTCACAAATCAATTTTTTTTGGCAGAAGAAATTTAAGCAAAAACTTATAAATCATTAAAACTCTTTATCACAGCATATTGATATATTACATAATGAGTACAAACAAGATATTAATGATTATCTGAATCTTATTTCATGAACATGATTTTCTTAATTGGTTGATGCCAATTTAATTGAATATAGTCAAATCAGACTAATCCTTTCCACTCTTAAATATTCATACTAAAACTTTAGATAAAAAATAATATGAGCACATACATATTTTGCAAGTTGCTGTTTACATGAGATTTAATGGAAATGGAAGGAAGTGTTCATATATAGAAAGAAAATTGGGAATTCCCTGTTCCGTGTAAATATCTTCTCTGTAAATATATAGGCAGGACTTCTTCCTGGTTTTCTTCTGCTGAAAATATTTCAATCAAAAAAAAAAAAAGTTAAATAGATGTAAACATCTATTAATTACCAGTAAAACATAATGCTAAGTAATGCTAATAGCTATCTCACTTTAAAACTACATTACACATTTTTTTACCATGAGGGTGACAGAGCACTGGAAGAGGTTGCCCAGAGAGGCTGTGGAGACTGTTTTCTGGGGCATATTCCAAGCCTGCCTGGACACAATCCTGTGTAGTGTGTTCTAGGTGCCCCTCCTTGAACATTGGGATTGGACTAGATCATCTCCCGAGGTGCCTTTCAACCTCAAACGTTTTGTGATTCTGTGGCTGGCAGGACACAGGAGAGTTTCCCTGTTGACACACCTAGGTATTTATTCAGCCATACCTGTGCATATATGCTGTATTTCTCCCTCCTGTGGTGTTTGGCTCCAGGCAGAGAGTCCCAAGGCAGGGCTGAAGGGAAGAGTGGCGTGCATACCTTATGCTCCCCATGTGGTTGTTTATGGCACTGAGATGGACATGAATCATGATGGACATGATTCATAGTCCATGAACCATGCCCAGTGACCTAGACATTGCTTATGTAAGAAGATGATTAAGAAAAAAAAAAAATAGTTTTACTGTGGATTTATGAAGTGGCTTTTCTGTCAGGTATGTGACCATGTACCTATGGCTTTCTGTGCACTCCATGCCTTTGGAGCACAGGGAACATATGTAACAGTGGTTTGTCCAAGCAGGCAAAATATATATGTACTAATACATCTCCTTCTACCCCGCCCCCCCCCTCTGTATTTGGAACTCAAAAGGAAGAAAGATCCTGAAAATTACATGAAAGTTGATTAGTCCCTAAAGCATATGCATTCTGCATATTATAATTAATGAAGAATTGAAAACCATTGGTGCAAGCCAGTTTCCTTCTGGTCCTAATAAGACCAGCTTCAGTGTACTTCAACAGTTGAATGGCAGCCACAGCAGTCTCCGAGAACAATAATTTTTGCTGATCTAAGATAGGGTTGTTATCTCTTTTTATGTTGTCACTGAATAATTAATTTATTGTTTTAGCACCCACATTTAAAAAACTTGATGTTCCCTTTACTTTGAGGGATTTAAGTTACTAAATAATGCTTTTTAATTGGGGGAAGCAACTTTGTCAGAGTCTGTAGAGCTCAGATTACTATATTTATGGAACAACAAAGAGAAACAAGCAATTTTATTTAAGAATTAGAATAAATGTTACATTAAAAATAGATTTTGCATCTGCTGTTTTCACAGGTTATCTCCTAAAAATCTGCAGAAAACAAGCAACAGTTTCCGGAGTCTGTGTTTTTAAGTAGACATTATTTAATAAAATAATTTTAGTACACAGGATAGAAGAGGCCCAATACTAAAGTGTTCTTTCATCTGACAAATAAAAGTGTACCATGACCAAATGGGGCCTGAAGCTAGGCAAATTCAAGGAAGAAATATGATGCACATTTTAACTGAGGGTAAATCGTTTCTGATATAATTTACGCAGAGCTGTGGTGGATTCTTCATCACTTAAAGTCATTAAATAAAGATTGAGAATCTCTCTGAGAGATATGCTACAGTCATAAAGAAGAGAATAGGTTTCTATGTGAAAGTGCAATCTAGGTTTCTGAAGTGATATTTTCTGAGCTTAGCATTTGTGAACTTTTAAAAGCTAAAGGATAGTTTACTCATGATTTATTTTACAAATACATCACAATAAGCCGCTATTAAAAGTTACCCAAAAATTAAAAAAAAAATGCTCCAGCAACTTCACTATGAGAAAAGCTCGTTTTTCTTATACACACTAAAAACCAAAGAAATAAGATGCACCTTTTCTTCCATCAGCCAGTGACATTTACTCTGGTCTGTATTAGATGATTAAGTTAAGCACTCCTCATTTGGAAGCTGTCTCCATGATTTATGACTGTTATCACTGGGCTCTACATGATCTTAATACCTTACAAGAAAAATTATGATGTTGATTGAATACAGTAAATTACAGATACCCACTGAATGAAAAGATCTTAGTTAGATCTGGGCAGATATTTTTTTTCCAATTTCCAGTCAGTGCTCCACAAAATGGCACTTCAGGAAGACTAAAATTGTTTTAAACATAATTCAAGTATAGTAAATGTTTGAAAATGTAAAATGTTGGAAAGCAATAAAAAAGTGTCAAAATATTATCATTCTATTATCTCTGAAAGAAACCATTTTGCTTCAGAAATTTGTCCAGCAGAATTTTAGGATTTTGATAGTCTTCAATTCTTGAAATTATTTGATTGTTACAAATTTTACTTAAACCAAATAAAATAAGTTCCTGTAAAAGGGTTTAAAAATTGGAGTTTTTTTCAGGTTTCCAGAAAGCCTTTGCTGGTTCAGTTAGAATCATTATTTACAGGGAATTTTTTTCAGTTTGACTTCCAAAAATAAAAATCCATTAAAAACTATTCTCTCAGTACATCTTTTTCTTTTCTCAGTATAGTCTTTTTTGTCATCAATCCCAGAATTAAATCTTGATATTTATTGTAGCGTGGGCGGATGTGGATAGCTCAGACTGCAGGAGGGGTTCTGGGGCAAGGGGCTTCAGGAGACATTTGTCTAGGAGGAGAAAGGAAACCGCAGGATTTCCTTAGGTATTAGGAAATGGGAAGAACCCCAAACCCACAAACTATTCCTAGCCCCACTATCGGTTGGAAAATTCACCCATATTTCTCAATCCTACATCTTTGTCCTCAGTCCTGATCGACTCTGCCATCACAAAAAAAAACAAAGCTGTGTGCCGGCTCTCCTGAGGGACCTTGAACTGCTCTGAATAAATTAGATAGAAAATCAGGACAACGCAAATTATCCCTTGGTCTATGACATAATATTGATAGCAAAAAACAATCTTGATTAAGCTCCCACACTGTTCTTAAGCTGTTTCGTGAATTTGTAACTCTTTTTTAGAAATGTATAATGCATTATCTTCTTCATTTATAGACTCTGAAGGATGTCGTTGGACTGATATTCTGCTCCTGTGAAGAAGTCATTCCTACTGAAAGATTTTTTTTGCGTGTAAATAGTGTGCATTCACTCAGGGAATATGAAAATTTATTAATTTAACTGCTAATACAGAAAGATTTTTTACTTTAGTAACTATGCAAATACAAACATTTATAAAATTCATAATATGATATCTGTAAACAAGCAAAGCAACATAATTTTAAACTTAAAGCAATAATTAACTCAAAATACAAACATCAGTACTCCACTGCAGGACTTTTTTTTTTTCCTTAGTGATAGGGGTCATAAGTCCCTACATCTGATTAGTGCAGTAGCCTTATAAATATGGTTATAATTAGTTTTAAAACACTGGTGACATTTAATGCCTGTATATATTTTTGCCCTTTGCAAAATCATCAGATCTTTGTTCTGTTTTTTGCAGATCACTGGAGTTAGGTAGTCTGAAACAAAAAGGTCATCATCAGTTCTTTGACACACAAATCTAGACAATTTCCTCAAACAACATTCAAGTGTAAAGGGCATTCTCAGTTCCTCCCAAAGTAGAGCAGTAGGACAGCATTCCTGCAGGATTAGGGGCAAACTCTAAGGACCACACGTATTTAGTCCTTTTCTCACAGACTGTTTACTCCCATTCTCCAGATAGTTCCAATCCTCACCAGAAATGCCAAAAGGCTCTTCTATTTTTGCTCACAAAAACATATTTTGCAGTAGAGCTTTTCTTTAATGTGTTAGACAAACTTGGTCTTTATCTTTATGCACACAAGGAAATGGGCTGTACCAGAAGCACAATAAGAATGTGTGATTTAGGCCATTTAGGGTTAGGGCAGTCTGACATGGATTTCCAACTATTCTAAGTATCAGTGCTTTACTAAATAAATCCTCTACTTATTATTCAGTGGTGTGGCTCCATAATATGTACCCACAGAACTTGTATAACAAGGAAAAAGAAAAGACAGTATTCTTATAACTCTTGCAAGTCTTCTTTCTCCTAGTCCAATAGCCTCTTCCAAGTTTTAGCAAGGGGGCTCAGGCTTATGTATGCCAGTTATGAGGCTGTTCATACAGTGAAACATGAAAAGGTGATCCAGAACTAGCTAACAGAGAACAAACATGATATAACATGCTACCATATTCACAGCATTCTTCCTTTCACTTTAACCACAACGTGAGGCTGATGTTAAAGTATATTTTGTGTTCAGATTATGCTGACCATTAAAATGGTCATTAAATAAAAAGGTAAGCTACTCACTTCTATAATTCACAATGTGTCGTCTTTGTGGAAAAGCCGTCCCACTTCAGTTATATATTTTACACTCCAGAACATACAGTTCTATGTAAATTGTTCATTAAAGTACATTCTGGGTACTAGAAGTACTAAAATTTCCAGCAAAGGTACAAGTTTCACAAAGCATCACTATTCAAAATTACAACATAAAAAAGACTCATAGATAGAATTACAAACAATTACCATACAATTACAACATGAAAATGTACCAAGTAGAGATGCAATCACAAAGACAAGGACAGCTGACGGCAAATCTAGAAGCAATTACACACAGCCTTTGAAGAATTATACACATTTATTTAAACTTGATAAATGTGTATGTCCTAGCAGTAGCAGAATTGAGAAGGATTATTATAGATAGTGATATGCAATTTCATTTGCATAAGTAGTTTCACAAATTTCTAATATTTAAAAATTGATTAAAACTGAAGTTGCAGTCATTAGCATTAAGGTTATTCACTTTTCTATCTTGCAATCACTAATTATTTTAGAGCTACCAGGAATATGCAAAATACTTTGCATTTATGAGAAACTATAATCCTTTCACAAAAGCTCTTCCTCTTTAATCTATACCACAATTTGCAACAAAGAGGTAACAGGACATGTAATAAAAAAGGGAGAAGTTGAGGAAATTGCTAGCTCCTTGGTTTAGACCACTTACAGCATGATCTAAAATTCTGCAAATGAAGAGATGCTTTTCAGTCACTTACAAGGATGACTTTCTTTAAGGAATAACTGCTTTATTCTAGAAGTCACAGTCACAATTCCAAAGTAAAAATGAGTTTTATTTTGTTTCATTTCTCACAGAGCCTGGAGTACAGGTAACTCAAAATGATTTGAATGACAACAGGAAAATCATCAGGTTTATCCTCAGCAAGCTACTAAAAACAATGAACCTAAGTAAGTTTGTTCTTTGTTCAAAGCAGTATCCTGAGAAATTCAATCAGAATAGCCAGCATCTCATCTGGAAACATATCATTATCAATAAAGCATCTTTGAAATCATAACCCTAAGCATTTTCAATTGCCAGGAGCAGAATCACATACACAGGAAAAAAAGGTAAACCAAGATAGTCATACATTAGTATTGTCAAAAGACACACACTGAATCACACAATTTTACTGTTACTTGACAGGGACTTGACAGTCTTTGGCATGGTTATCAGAGCAAATATCATCTTGTTATTAAAATAAAATCATAAAATCACAGAAAATATTAGTCTGCAAACTCCAAAGCTGTACTTAACATACTCATACATGGACCCTGCTCCTGGACCACGGACATTGCCCTTCGCAAGCTGTGCAACTTTTTTCAAGCCAAACAAGCCAGCCTACTTAGATATTGAGTTGGTGGACATTATACTGCTTAACATTGAAACAAACATGTCAAATGGTATTTAATCCCCCTGTATTGTCCAGCAATAGTTCTGTTGCCAGACCTTACTTCTGATGAAATCAGTGAAAACAGAGGTTTGCTGCAATAAAACAAAAATATATGAAATGTTATGGAACTACATTATTGATGAACTATAAAATTCAAGAACAGACATCTGTTTTTATGCCATCACTCCAATTTCTGTTGTAAGATTCTGTTTTCCGTATCAGCTAGAATATAATAAACATGAATGTCATCATCTCTGAATCATTGAAGGATCTCAGATCCATTCTAAATATCTACGCTAAATGTGTCATTTTAAGGTAATGCACTACTTTGTACCTTCAGTTTTTAAAAAAAAGGCAGCCTGCAGGGTTACATTCCTTTACAAATCACTAAAACTCATTTTACAACTGTGATACTTCGCTGTGTTTGTGTGATCCTGTTCTGTTTGATTCCTGCCTAAACCTTGTGAAACTTTGTGGAGAACTTAATGCCAAATCGAGTGGTTAGGCATTGAAAATGCCACGTGCTTTTTTCAGGTCAGGAAAAAGAAAACACGGGAGGAGTGAAAAGCGGGAGAAAATAGTTCGACTGAAAAGTAAGACACCAAGATATATGTTTTTGAGGCTGTCTCTGTATATTAGGTTCTAAGAATACAATTTTGAGGCTCTTAGTGGAGTAAAATTCAAAATGACAAGTTCAAATTTTCCCTGAGAACCACAAAATTTGATCCAGAGTTATGCAGTTTTTCATACTCTAAAATGTTAATATTTTAAATTTTCATATCAGCTTACCTGTTTTTACAAGATTGAATTCTTAATCAATTAATTTACTCTTTACTTTTCTCTTTACTCTCTTTACTGTTTTTAATATCAAAAAAAGAAAAAAGGAAAAAGAAACGCCTTTAACTTTACCAATTAGTAAATATTAGATTTCCTCAGCATGCAGCTGTAGCACTTCTACCATTCAGCACAGATTATAAAACAAATGACATAAGGAAACAAAGCAGGAAATTCAGTTGCTAAATCTACATAATATAATCTCTTTATTTGGTGTGCATGCTACAGCAGCAGAGTGAGCAAAAAAAGGAACTGAAACAAAATTGCTTGACCTATTTTAATATTTGATGAAGATGTTTCTTTTACAATTGGAGTTTTCAGTGTTTTGCTCCATTACCAGCTTCAGATACTATCCTTGCAGGGGATCACAGATCTGAAATGGATGCCCATCCCAACATGGTCCTAAAACAGGTCCTGCAGAAGCTCATGGACAGAGTAACTGGGAGGTCTAGAGACATCCCTCTGTGGCCAGGAAGGCATGGCCACAGGCACCATCACGGCTACCCAGAATCTTGGTCCCAGAGTGTTGACAGTTCCTCACTAGTAAGCACTGGTAATGTTCCTACCACGTCTATACCTCCACAATGCTGTGGTTCTATGGAGGACAGTGCTTGGTGGGCAGCACACACAGGCTTTGGAGGTCCCAAAGAGCTTGCATCTGGGAACCACTGCTTTAAATGCATGAAGACAAGTCAGTGACATAAACATGCATACATATCCAATCACATAGGAGCTACTCTTTACAAGTTTTTTGGTTTATTCTTCTCACCAGTGTGTGATAATTCCATCATCATTTTTGTTAGGAAGAATAAAACACTGCATAAGCATCAAGAAACAGAGATCATCACACGTGTCTATTACTCTCTGAGCTATAGCCAGTGTTGAATAGCTTGATCTATTCTCTGCATGCACTTGACAGGCCAGACCCTTGACTTAACCACGTGTAAAAGATCATGACGTTATCTTTCGCTAATTTGAAAATAAATAGCTTCCGATCATGTAAAAAAACTACTGTAGTGATCAGGCACATAAAGATAAAAGCTCATGTAGATAAAGGCATATTAATTAGGCTCATAAAGGCTTATTAATCAGGCTTGTAATGGTAGCAGTTTCAAGCCATGAAAGAAATGTGTAAGATACTTGCCTGCAGGCTTACACTAGAAAAAAGAATGAAAACTCACCCACAAAGCATGAGATATGACATTAACACACCGCTACTGGGAAAAGTAGTAAGATCAGCATCTTCTTTGCAGCATGAGAAAGGTTTAATACTCACTCTGGTATAGCTGATAAAGTACAGCAAAAGGTATTTTGGGCAGAACTGGAGAGAAGAGGCTTCTAAAGAGGCCTAACTCATGACAGTCAGTGACACTCTACCAACTGATTCCACTGAAAATAAGATTGGTCCCTAAGAGGTACCTTTATAAAGAAGAAAACTTAGCTAAACAGAACTCAATAGCTAATGATTGCCAAAAATGACAGGATTTCATTGAATTTCCTAGTGACAACATCTTAGACCTTCTACAGGCAAATTTTCCACTCAGACTGATGCCAAATAAAATTCAAGGATTTGACAGCTAAAATCAAGTTCAACAAGCTCTATTTTTGATGTAAGTATTCTATCTTCATTTAGTATTTGGTTCCTCTTCCAACAAAAGGCAGTCTTTCTCTAATCCATTCAATTGTCAGCAAACACTAAGGATCACAGATATAGAAAACTGTAGTCTCGTTTATTTCTGTTACACATTGCTAGCCCTGTAAGTTTCTAATGAAAAGGAATCTTGTTCCAAGGAAGATTTTCAAGGGCAAACAGTGTGGCTTTTATTCTAAATAAATAATCATGAGGCAATGGCAGGGATTTGTGTTTATGAAAATACCCTCTGAATATTCCCTGTTAGGTGAATTCTTTGCTAAATATTCCTTCAGAGAATAATCATTAAATCTGTGTCATTTTTAGACCTTGCTTCCAAAAGGTAGAACTGATTGCCTGTGTAAGAAACTGTAGAAGTAGAAAAATATGATTTTTTTCCTTCTCTCTGCTTGCTCCAAAGGTGCTGAGATTTACTTAGAAAGCTAAGTAGAACAGATTTAATTAGAAAGCTAAGCTCTGCTCTTCTCAGGAAGGAGGGTTCTGCATGGGCCTTGTCCCTTACTCTCCTCCCCATCAGACATTTTGCAGCTGCAACTCATTAAGGTTAAGCAATGTTTATCCTTAGCACAGTCTGACATGACCACATCAGGGTGATGAGGGCTCATATGCCTCTTTAAGCCTTTCCAAAAATGCATCTTTGATCCCCAGAAAAGTTTATTTTATTCTAGTAAAAATTATCCTGATGTGAAACTGAAGTAAAGACTATTTTACATTCACTAATTACATTTCATTCACTCATTCTTACAGTGAAGTTATAGCACTTATTAGGTTGTCAGTGCCTTCTGCCTTGCACCTTCTAACAGGAGATGTTGATAATTATACCTTGTTCGTTTATTCCTTTTTCATATGATGCTGTTTATATTATTGCAAAACAGTGACATCCAGAGGCATAAAAGCCTAATCAGAAGGATTAATTATCCATTACCATGTATTCAAAATCTGAAGCACTCAAGATTTCAATAGCTTTGAATTCTTGCAACCCTACAAATTTTAGAAACATATATAAGAATGTGTGGAGCATATACAAGCTCTTTATTTTAAAATTATTCCCACTTTGCCTTACACTCATCAATATTCATTGAAATATGACTGTTTGAGACAATGTAGGGTCCATCAGGGATCATGGTCCTGTCATTGATCATTAGGTCCTGTCATTGAAAGTTGTCATTAATAAGGCTCTACATGAAAGCTTTTGGCCCCAGATATGTTGTTGCTATCTTTCAGCTGAAAAGAAAGATAGCAGATTAAGATCAAAAGAAGAAATTAAGCTATTCTTAAAAAAGAGATGCAGTTAGAGATCTTGGAGAACTCCATACTGGTAATGTACTCTAGGTTGCTAAAAGCACACCTACCAGGTCGGTGTGTGGTAGAGTATTAGGCAGAAGTGCTCTCTCTCACTTCTGGATCATGAAAGTGATCAGGCAGAGTGTTGAGACCAGCATGCTTCTGCTCATGTGAAAGAATACA
>JAYECN010477806.1:0-16975 GCA_035222435.1 Microcambeva ribeirae
GCGAGCGGGCGGCGGGCGGCGGGCAGCGTCCCGCGCCGGGGGCTGCTGCTCGCCCCCTGCGTCAGCAGCATGAAGACCATCTCCCGCGCCAAGATCCGCACCGTCAAGATGACCTTCGTCATCGTCTCGGCGTACGTCGTGTGCTGGGCGCCCTTCTTCACCATCCAGATGTGGTCGGTCTGGGACCAGCACTTCCCCTGGGTCGGTAGGTGCCGGGTCACTTTGGGCTGGGGCAGGGGGAGAGAGGGGGCAAAATCCTTCACGTCGCTCCACCGGGCACCGCGGAGTATTCAGGGTTTTGGTGCCTGCGCCCAAAGGGACATCCTTGGATAGACATGGGCAGCCCCAGCGGCTGCACGTATGTCACAAGTAACTACGTGATCCGTGGCATTTACTGTGTCTGCTGCCCTGTAAATGTCTTGCATGGGGGTTCTCTGCAGCCCGATAATGTGGCTGAGCACAGCCTGAACCCTCCCACTCAGCAGGGCACTCGCCTCCGAGTATCTCACCTTTCATCAGCCGACACTTCCCACCAAACACTGGCAATGAAATATCTTCGAGCTAGCTGTCCCTCTGTCAAATTTGGCTGAAAATAATTGGAGAATGTAAAAGTTATTGCATGGGGAATGACAGGTGACATCCTAACAGACACCTTGTTTCATAATGAAAAAGATGCAAAACAAATGGAAGTCACAATTTCTTGTTTTTTTTTTTTTTTTTAATATCCCTGGGTTATCATTTACTGGAGTGAGAGCATCAATTGCCCATAATACTACAGGGACTAATGCTAAAGGAACTAAAGTCAAGCCTAGAATGCAGGCATGGGCAGAGAAATAAAGGCTTCCTCTAAATAAATAAAGTATCTTTTACTTCAGAAGTGTTAAAAGAAGACAAAACCTCTTGGTTCCCAAGATCAGCATTTTGTAAGTTTGAAGACATTGTTTAAATCTCAAGGAACTGCAGAACACAGCAATTATATCTCTGTGGGTCATCAGTGTTTTTGATAGGTCATTAATAATTTATCAGACTAGATAAATACTTATAGTATTTAATAGTTTAACTAATTAGTGAATGTACAAGACCACAGCTGTTCAATGGCAGAGTACTAATTTCCATTTCTGCCTTAAGGAGATTTTGTTCGACCTCTACAATATGAATTTGATTCAAAAGATAGCAATTTAAGCAGCCTTCAGCATTTTTTCAACACAAAAACAACATACAGCAAGGTTCTGTTCTTACTGAAACCTGTGGGTTTTTTGCTGTTGTGTTCCAATGTAAACATTTTTAAAGCAGAAGCCTGAATAAAAACTGTTCGGTACATGGATAAACATAAGTGGAAAAGTTATTTGGTGCCTTCATGCTGTACTGAATTGTCTTGTAACTTCCTCTGCCTCAGGTTTTTAAAGCCTATTCAGACAAATTCTTACTAATTTCAGCGGCAGCTTCACATGAATAAGGACTTTTCTGACTGTGTCCATACTACTCATTTTTAAGTGTCATTGCTCAAATCAATAGCTTAAAAATAGAATTATTCAGGAACTGAAAAAAAAAAAGTGGTTAATGAAGCAATTAACTGAGAATGTTCTTTTGAGGTTTAAACTGCTTTTCTTCCCCCACCTACAGATTCCGAAAATACTGCAACTACAGTCACTGCTCTACTGGCCAGTCTGAATAGTTGCTGTAACCCCTGGATCTATATGTTCTTTAGTGGGCATCTGCTGCAAGACTGCATACAGAGCTTCCCTTGCTGTCAAAAAATAAGGCAAACGTTGAATAAAGATGATTCTAACAGCAACAGTAGACGACAGACTTCTTTTACCAACAACAGAAGCCCAACCCATAGCTTGAACACCTGGGGAGAACTGCCACACTCCAAGTCTACCAGCTTCATCCCCATCCCAACCTGAGACAAGCACCGGAGCACACAGGTCTTGGAGTCCAGTAGCAGCACTTAGGAAGATGATGGCAAAGCATTTTAAATTGGTCAGAGGCACAATCCCTTGGTAACAAGGAATTAGTAAGGCAGCCATAAAACAAGATGTACTCTATTGCTAAATAAGATGTTATGCTGTGTGTAAACTATTTTATGAAAAGCTTATGGGACTTGGGCAGCTGATCAGGAAGGAGTGACAACAATAAAACTAATATTTTTCCAAATAGAGCATATTATTCATTTTGTTTTATGTTTATAAAATAATGAACACGTTTGCTTGTTGTTCAAAGCAGGAATAAGTGGAATTAGCATAAATTGAAGTAACTCCACTCTCTGTGTTAATGCCTAAAATTTCTCATGATTGACTACTGAATTCATGGGGAAATAAGATGATACAGAGAAGATCACAAACTGATCTTGAAGGAAAAAGCTGGGAGAAATTCCAGTCTGAGCAGACAAGGTACATGGTTAGATAGGCTGAGCTGTTGGGAATTTAATTGATCATATTGCTTTATCTTTCCAAATAACTTTTAATTGTGAACAGTTCTTATTTAATGACAGAGTTTAACAGCTCTTATGAAGACAAATCCATCACTGCTGTTAATGTCCATATATATGATAGCGTTGATTTCCTACAATGACAGTCCTTCTTCCCTTTGTGTTGATGGAAGCTTTACAGCACTTTTTTTTGTATTGATTTACCTTCTTTGAATGTTTTAATTATTTTTTTAAATGAATTGAATATTGACAAAGTAGCATGGTAAGCAATGGCTAGCCCAGCACAGTTACAAACAAATACATAATTAAAATTCATCATGACTGTCAGAAGCAATTACGTTATTGGTAGGAATTTAATTTTTTCTTTTTTTTCTTCACTCAGCTAGGACTAAGCCCCATTTGGTCTTAAATAACAGCCCTATAAATTCAGGAGAACGTTGCTGTTTGGTAACAGCTACGGAATTAGTAAGACAAATTTGGAATTAATCCCAAGACAAATTCCCAAGACAAATTTTGGGATCAATCTTACCACTTTTCTAGGAACTTGTAAGAATTGACAGTATTATTTATTTATTTTTGGCAGATCATGACAGCGTGGGCTTCAAAACAGGTGGCAGCTGCAGTAAAAACCCATTGCCCCCCAGCTAGTAGCCACAGAGCATTCAGTGTGTGCTTGTTTTTGCTGCAATGCATGCTCAGTCAAATGCTGATCTTACACTCTGAAATAATCCTGTATTTCCATGGAGACTGGATTTTTCTCAAGATTGGATTCTGAAGCCCCTTGAATGAATTTTGGTGTGTTTTTAAAGTCCCAAGGATCTCTTCTGAAAGGATTGGATTGAGTCTAGTGAAAGGCAAGCAAGACCTCGTGCAGATCAGTGTACGTGCTGTCCCCCTGTCCTGCCTGTGGGCTCCGCTTCCCTGAGCTCTCCGGGTGCTGAAAAGCTCCCATTGTTCTCCTGGCACAAGCGGGACTCTGGATGCAGTTGGGGCTTGCTCTCCGGGACAGACTGGGAAGTGTGTATGGATGCATGACGTGCAGGCTTATGTTGGTAAGGAGGAGTCTCCTCCTTTCCCTTTCCCCCTTTCCTTTGCTTCCCCCTTTCCTTTGCTTTCCTTTCCCCTTTCCTTTGCTTCCCTCTTTCCTTTCCTTCCCCCTTCCACTTCCTTTCTTTTCTTTTTTTTTTGGCTTCTTCAAAACCACAAAACCAGACAGATGAGATCACTTTTCTAATTGCTTGAGGCAAAAAAAATAAAGGGAGGTCAGTGACGGAGGCTTTCACGGAGGATGGAGCTGGCCCCATGCTTCTCTCAAAAACGCGGTAGAAATTAATAGAGCTAGATGCCAGAGAAGTCCGTATCCAGCCCATCTCCAGTCTGAAGCTTCCAGTCCAGCTTCCTTGACTATTTTGGGCAAAGAAAAGGGAAGAATTAGCCCCCCAAAAAAGCTTAGCTCTTGTTGTTGCTAAAGAAAACTATAGCTCTTTTCCGTACATTTCTTCTCAGTGTTTTGTTTTCCACTCTTCAGCAATCTATTCTGTATTTTTGTTGTATTAATGTTGTTGTTGTTGTTGCTGTCAAAACACTAGAACCCAAAGAGGAGTGTGGTAGAATGGCTTGTATCTAACAGACTATCTTTCTGACCACCTTTAGTACACAAATAGGACTACAGTTCTCCCCAGCCCTGGCTGAGGGTCTGTGAAGTTCCAAAACATGCATGCAGTACTGTTGGGAGTATGTGGCTTTGTGCACATTATATATACTGTGTATATTTAGCAAGGAAGTATTTCACAATTACTTAAATTGCAAATGTTTCAAGTACACTATTCTTTGCCTAGTTTTATTTTTGTGTCGCTACTTGCTTTGTACATATAATATGGTTAAAAAAAAAAAAAGAGCTAACCAAAATTTTTTGATGGTTTGCTAAATTGCTTTATTTTTCTACTGCAGTTTTTATTCAAACAGGGAAGAGAGAAAGCAAATATAGAATAATGTTAATTACAAAGCTAGGTTGGATAATGACCAATATATAAAAAATAAATGTATTGAAAATTAATTTAAAATTAAAATTTTCAATTTCTTCCAAGTATGTTACAAAACCAAGGCTTACATTTGTGGATTGTCAGCGTAAATGTTCTCCGTACATGTTCTGCAGGTTTTGTAATTTTTATTTTGATAAAACTGTTTGTTAGCATTTGGATTCCAGATGTTTTTGTAAATAATTAAGGTTTTTTTTTTTTCATGTAATTGTAGTCTTGGAAGACAGGTCCCATATTTTCTAAATTGCTCCTCTGTACAGATGCATTTTTTAACCGTTGCTTTGAGTTAACCTGAGGGCATGCTAATGTAACAGAAAGAAATAAATTGTAAAATAATTGCACATTTAAAACATGGTAACTTGCTCTAATAAACCCGTATATTTGTTTGATGAGAAGTAGTTTTTTTTTTCCGGACTAGATTTTGCAGATCCTGAAACATATTTGGTGGCATTTCATGTATTTTACAAGAGGTGATATTTTTGCTTTAATTTTGATGAGCTATTTGTACAAAAAGCTTTAAGGAGTGAACAAATGTTTGTGTTTTGGTGCATGAAGGACACACATCCGAAGAAGAAATGTGGAGTCTGCTCTCCAGTATATACTGCTGTCATTGCTACATGATATCATAGCTCTTCCTCATTTTTTATAGAAGTGTTTTTAATTTGTGTTAATTTCAGGCAGAGGAATTCTAAGTTGCTTATCCAAAATACGATCGAAGTGATGAGCTTGCCCCATGTTGCTTGGACTGGTGATGCTAGAATTGCAGCATTCTAAAGTTAAGTAGATGGCAAAATTGGAATATATGTGATTATGTAGAAGATAATTTTAATTTTTAAATAAGAAACAAAATGTCTAAAAAAAAAGCTCCTTTTCATTGATTTTTTAAAAACTGTAGGTAATCTATTGGCTCAGGAAAAACCGCATCAAGACTAAAGTGTACAAGAGGATACAATTTCATGTGGGCCTGGTCCTGCAAAGACAAAGATTTTGTCTGCAGCAAATACGGGCAGCTTCTAATGGTGCAGGTCTAAAGGCTTGGTGGAAGGGCACTCATCCTCCTTGCCAGTGGGCGCACATGGAAGTGGAGGTGCAAGGAAGAGCAGCCCTGGGTCTCACGCCGGGACATGCGCCCGGCACTCGGCTTTGGAAGTGAACCCGGCTCTCAGCGTAGTGCTGCCTCTCCCATAAGGAGATACCTGCTGCAAGGGAAGCTCTCACAGAGCTGTCCTAGCCTGGAGTTCCTCATCTAGAGAAAGACTAGTTATATACATTGTCCTTTTCTTAAAAGGAACTGCATGAGTTTCAGTCTTTCTGCCTTCTGTACTGGATTTTGGAAGACTGGAAAGACAGAAAGGAAGCAGTGTGCTTAAACACCAGTTTGGAGCTTTAATCGTTGCCACAAGACTGTTTCGTGCTCTTCACTGAAAGAGTACACTTTACTGCAAAACGCACTGCTTGCTGCCCGTGTGGAGGAATTATAGTGTGGATATAAATGAGTGTTTATGTATGAGTATTTATATATGAGTATTTCATGGCCCAGAGATAATGGCTATCGACAAGGAACAGCCTCAGGTGGTTTAGATGTTCCGTTCTGCAGGAGCTGGTCCAGCTGATCTTGAAAAAGGCAGCCAGCTACCGAGGGTAATGTCAGTCACGAGGTCTGTGTGGTTTGTACTAGCGTATAAAAAGCAAGCAAGCAGCCGTAATGCCTAGTCCCTGCCGAACTTTGTTGGAGTCAACCAGCGTGGATCTGCCTCTCCCAGGGCCAGTCCTGCAGTAAGCACCAACCAGTAATTAACACTGTATCACTGTTTTGGTGCAACTGCTCTGTAATTTGCCATGTGTTAGTATAAACTTGCTTGGAGTAACAATTTACATGCTAATTAACCTTAGGTTTTAATAAGGACATTTTTAGCTGAATTCCTGACACAGTCCATTGGGTTACCCATTTCCAAAAAGCAAGGCTTGGAGGAGGCATTGGGAGTGAAAAGCTCTCCTCCTGGCTATGAGGTGGGGAGACTGGCAAAATACCAAGATGTAAAATATAGGTGGAGTTTCTTCTAATCAGAGAAAAGACAAGGCAGTGCCCATTTCCAAATTTTTTTTTTTTTTTTTTTTTTTTTTTTTTTAGATTTGGGATATTGCATTTCCTGCATGCCTTGCAAGGGAAGGTCGGTTCTTGGGACAGTCTGTTAGGGTCTCTGAAAGGTCATCTGCAGGTTTTCTGCCGCTTCACATATTTAGGCATTTTCCTTTTACTGATGAACTAAATAAAGAGTGCTGGGTTCACTTCCATTTCATCATGTCACTAAGTTATTCCCAAGAACATTGGTGAACAACTGTGACTCGCTATTAGTTTATGACAAGTGCTAACACTTTTAGCAATTGCGTAACTAAGATATAATGCTCTGATTGCAGGAATAAGGGCTACCATTTCATGATTGCTGTGGGTTGAATTAATTGAGCTTCTAGTCTGCAAAGTGCTGTTGAAATCATAGTCCACCTTTTATGGCAGTATTTTGTATGTTGAGGAGTATAGCGTTTTATTGTGGTAGGCCAATGAGACCTACTTAAGCTGATTAATGAAGTTTACTTCTACCACTGATTAAATAACATAGCTTTGGCCTAACTGAATCCCACTGGGATCCCACTTTGGCTTATTCTGACATGTTTCTTCTGTGTTGTCTCATTTGACATATGAATCATTCCAAGCCCTAAGATTTTTTTTTTCCTTTTTGCCTACTACAGCCTGATAACAGAGATTTATACTGCTATAGGCTTGGCTTTTGCTCTTAGCACTGACATAATATTATCTATTATTTGTACAGTGGTGAGCAAAAGACAGTAAGCCATGGCCCTAGAACCAAGGAGTTCTCAATCTAACTCAGAAAGAAAATAACAGCCAAGAAGCAAGCTAGGAAACGTTACTCCTGCAGGGCATGAGTATCCTGGACAATGACATTATAGGCACGTAAGTTTGTCACAGGAGCCACTCTGCCGTTGCGCTTCCCCTTTGTGTTAGTTCTTCTCATTCCTTTCTAACCAGGCTGGAAGTCAAATGTGGGCAAATGTGGGTGTCCGCTGAGCGTTCTGGCAGGAAAAAGGAAGAGGCCACCAAAGTGAACAGCATTCCCTTTTTCGGATGGAATTGATAGAGTCAGGCTGAAGGTCACAGACATGTAAGTCTGGAGATGGAAAGGAAAAGTACTTCCTACTAATTTTAGGAAATTTTTAATTGTTGTATTAAAAAAGGAGCAAGGAGATGAATCCAAAAGATTAGGAGACATTCGGCTTTATAACATTTTTAATCAAAAGGAGAAACATACATAGCAGCTGCTCAAATGAATAAATAAGAATACTAACTGTATACTGTGCTAAATAAGAATACTATGTGCACAAAACAGTGACAAGCAGTAACAAACTGAATAGAAAATGTTCTCCCCAGGCTCCCTATAAAGCAGGCAGAGTTATGCAGTGCACGTGTGGAAGCAGGGGACAAGGCAGCCTCTGAAACACTGCTGATGCCAGGTGCCACGCAGGAGACTGCTCATAGCGATTCGCCCTGTCGCTGGCTGATAGGGTGAACAGGAAGAAGGAAATCAAACCATCAGAGTAATTTGCCATACACTTAGTTTAAGCAAGGAACAACTTCATAAAATAGCCACTGTAGTATTTTCTAACTGTTCAATGTGCGTTCAGTTGCTTCCATGGGAGCAAAGGAAATGCTTCCAAGTAATACACAAATCACTACTGAAAAAAAACAAAAATCTTTGTAGGAAAGAGCTGTGGTTTCAGATTAGTAAAACTCTTGGGCACCGTAGTTTTCAGTCCTTCTGGAGTCCTGTTATCTTCAGTACTCCAAGTAACTTGTAGTTTAACCGCAAGGGCAGTTATGACGATAAAAATTATATAGAGTAAATAAGAAACAAAAGGAAAATATAAATTTATGTCTCTCTATAAAATCGTATTTTCCAAACCAAAATGTGCTTGTCTGTTTCAAAAGAAATGAGTGGGGATTCAGTTATGTATCTCTAATAACCTAGTTTACCCTGAAGCTGATTTTCAGGGACTCAAGATTCCAAAGTGCTGATATGTGTTTACAAGTATTCTTTAATAAGCCGCTAGACTTGTAGCTTATCAGTTAATAACATATTATTAAATTGGAGCTGGGAAAATGGCTGCAGAACTACCCTTGTTTTTTGAATCTCACAGCAATTTCACTAGTAAGTTGTAATTTAAATATGCCATATTGGAGATGAGATGATCTAAAACTCCATGAAAAGTCCAAGCTTGACTCACATTTTCAGCATGATAAAATTTGTCATTAGCACCTGCTCTGCAGGGTCACTTCAAGGCATCTGCAGAATGTTGCCACCTGACAGCATGATTCTAATTTGAACGGAGTCAATGATGCTATCGCAGTCGCTAGCAAAAGGCACTCACATTGCAAAAACTCTGCTGACCAGGTGCTTTTGCTAACCATGTCACAAGAAAGGCCAAGAGCAGAATGGACTTATGAGATTGGTCTATCTTCTCCCACCAACACGACACTGATGGCCTTATGGAAAGGGAATGATCTCTGCATCTGATCTGTCTCTGTGCCCCTCTTTGTGCGTGCTGAACCTGGCTCCCTCTGCTTTCTGCTTTGTGTGGGAGATAATCCTTAACTAGGCAAAAATCTCCAAGATAGTCAGATAACACAGCCCTCTGGATCATTTAGAAAAATAGGAAGATAGACATTATTATTCAGAAAGTTAAGTCTGGGGAAAAAAGTTCTGCCTAACATTCTGTGTAATATTGGGGGAGCTGGAAAGGGAGAGGGAAAGCAATAATAACGGAAGCAAGAATGGCATGTTAGGTGCCTCGGCCATCTGTAGTATGTGAAGTCCTGGTTTCCTACGAGACAGTACAATCGTAAAAATCCTTGGGAATACAATCATCTGATGCCATCAGTGACTGCTTTCAGCAAGAGCGGAAGCACTGGTGATAAACAAAAAGCAAAAATTTTGGCAAAGCTTTCCCTCACAAGTGCTCAAATGAAAAATGAAAACTACTTAATGGTTTAATGAAGGAAAAAAAAAAAAAAAGCAAAACTCAGATTTGACCCCTCTGATGAAAAGTGTGTCTTTTCTACAGAAGATGCCAGACTGATGTACAACGGTAAAGCTCCCTCTGAGTGCCGCCAAGGCTCTGGAGCCGGTAGCCAGGGGCAGGCAGTCTCCTCCTGGGTTCTTCTCCGGAGTGAGAAGCAACGGGGTCCCGCAAGCCGGCCCACCAACCGCGAGCGGTGCCCGGGGAGCCTCCCCAGCACCCACAGCCCCATCAGACGACTGCCCAGTTCTCCCCTTCAACTCCATTAATGGCATCCATGTATTTTTCGACTGTAGTTTGTAAACCCTTTTAAGAACAAGGCTACAAACACGAGAGGGGCCAGCAGGCCACACGCTCAGCTCTCGGCTCCTTGGTGGCCTTGGTAGCGGTGCTGGCGTCAGCATGGGCAGGGGACACCACAGCGGCGAGGCACGCGGTGGGGCACAGGAGCCCAAGCAGATCCACCTGCAAGTCACTAGGTCCTAATGAAGGGTTTTTTGTTTATTTGTTTGGTCTCATGTGATAGCAGAGACTCTTTGCGGTCTCTTTTCTGAAGCTGGGAACTAGCTCTAATCATGACATTTATAATGTAACAGTTAGAGAGTCATTTTCTGATGACACAGAATTAGGGCTTAGCAGAGAATACTTTATTAAGACAAGAATCAAAACCATTATTATTGTTATTATTATTATTCTCTGGTCTTCTCTCACCTTTGTAGTCTGGTTGCTTATTTCTTTGTCTTGATCTCTCAAAAGCGATCTGGGAATTTAATTTCAAGCAAGTTTAGAACATTGCTGTAACACAGCTGTGAGTTTAAATAGCCATTGGCTGTTAAGAAATCCCAGACTCAGAAGCATGCTTCAGTTTCTGTGAAAAAGCCAAAGCAAACCAACATATTGCTAATTAGCAAAAACACTGATAAGACAGGCCAAACATATGGATCCATCAGTTAAACTGTATAAATATTTTATGTGTTTTTCTTCTGGCTCTGTGATTTATGGGGATAACATGACAGGAAGATGGTGTGTGTTTTTCGGAACTCAATTAATCTGAAATGAAGAGCATTGAAACCGACTCATTCACTGTCTTTATTAATTTTGTTGCCTTGAAGTGTTTTCTCTCTCAGAATTGCATATTAAACATGACAGACTACTTGTGTCATATTAGAGAAGTACTTTCCAAACCTAATGTAATATTCCTTATGCTCATCTCTCCTGTGAATTACAGAATCCTCTGAATACAGGAGACACCAATTGCAGGAATCAGTTAATTTACTGTGGATTTTCATTGTACCTGTGTTTTATGCTCTTCCTTTCAGTGAAAGTGGTTTTGGCTGCATGGAGCAGGAGGCTGTCTTGGGACCCGGACCTCTCTGAGGGTCTTTCTGGCCTGTCTCGCGCCGTGTTGTTCAACGTTACAGTCAATGTGACATGAGCAGCGCAGGAATCACACGCTGCCATCGCCCTGTAAGGAAGCAGCGGCAATGCTGTCCCTGCAATTGTGGGAGAGGGAACATGTGGGATGGGAGTAGCACCAGCTCTGACGCTTCTGCGCAGCCCCAAGCTGGGCACGATTCCACGTGTGGCCCCCCTTCAGCAAGCAGCGAGTACATTGATTTCCCTGGGTTTGCAGGTCTCTCTATTCTAGGTCTCCAAGTTCCCAGGATTTCCCGGTCCCAGGCAGACCTAGAGGCAGACAGGGACCTACTCAGGGAGGAGAGGTGGCAACCCATGGGACATGGGGTTGAAGAGTGCTGGGACATTGAGAGGGAAAGTAGCCCCTTGCCAGAAACATGCAAGAAATGCTTGGCCATGCTGGAAACCAAACCACTGATCTCTAATCCATTCCTAAAACCAAACCAACAATTCCCAACACAGTGCTTTGACCACAAACTCTCCAGAAAGCATACATAAACAGCCATAATGCCTAGTCCCTGCCGAACTTCATTGGAGTCAGCCAGCATTTTATTAAAAAAAAATATTTTTTTATTAAAAAATGCTGGTGCTTTGTGGACAAAATTCTCTTTTTTTTTCTCTGCTGTGTGCTCCCACAAATAAGTTAAACTTCAGTCTCGAAAATCTGACGAAGAATTAAAAGGTTGGGGTAAATGTGTTGTTTTGATTTGTGCTCAGTGCTGCTCTGAAACAGGTGACGAGGTAGGTAAATATGTAACCGCCAGGCCATATGGCTTTCCAGTCCATTGCGTATGCGCAGTGAGGACAGCATGGACACACGTGCTTGCCTGCTGACCCCTAACAACGGTGAGAAAGCTAGAACACGGGTATGAAGCACGGCCGTCCTGACAGGAACGTTTCGGTTTCCAGTTTGGCAGCTTCACTGCAATCTTCTAAAGAACTGGGCTCCCTTCAGCATGTTAGATTTTATTCTTTTAGCCAGATTGGCCTAAGTTCTGGATGAAAGCCTATGGCCACATGTAGCATTTCACTTATTGGTTGCAACATGATGCATTTTTATGAGCCTTTGTTATTCTGCTGCTGTGAATTAAAAAGTGAATTTCAGTGCTTTCATCAGCAATCTGAGCCCAGTGCAGCTTTATAGGGCCTTTTGTTTATAATACATTTAATTCTGAATCATTTCCCTATCTAAAGCTTGCCAGTTAACATACAGGACTTTTCCTGAAGGCCTTTCCAAGAACAGAACTCCAGTTTTATACAGTTTTCTACATCAAATCAACTGAGGATTAAACGATTCAAGGCTCATGGAAATGCCACTGAATTCCTACTGCTGAGTATTTGGAAATTTGCTTAGGCTGTGTCTTTCTGAGTGAAAATCATGGCCACACAGAGCAGTAGCGCACAATCTCTTGCCCAGCTAGAAGGACATGTTGGCACAGGACGATGCTGTGACACTGCGTCCCAGCGCCTGCCCATAGCCCTGGGCGTGGTACTGCAGCATCACTGCAATGCCCTGGTCATGTGAACTTGTGCACTTTTGCGATAAAAATATTAAGATTGGTATGATTTACTTGTGAATGGAAATATTTGTCTCAAAGCAACCGATAAAACAATAAAACAAATTTTGAAAGGATAGGTAAGATTAATAGTACTTTATGTGGGATTTCATTTGAAGGAAGAAGAGGAACAAACTGACCTTAAGATAAGGTGACAACAAGATGAAGAACAGGACTGGAGACATAAAATAATCAGTTACGGAAAATAAGAACTGAGAAATTTGGAAGGTTTGCCTAAGATTTAGGAGGGATGAGGTGACGTCCTGAGGCAAAAGATCTCAAAGAGCATCCACTTCGACAGGGAAGCCCCAAGCCAGCTCCTCGTGGCCAACATTGCAGGTGCAGGGTTTGCAGCGAGCATCCCGTCCCCTCCACACGGCCATGGTTTGTGCTGGTGTGCACACGGGTGTGAGCACATAAAATGTTTTACTCCTTTACATAGATCCCCTTCCATATGATCTCTGCATGGATTTTATTCCAGTAACTCGTGCCGGCTTGGCCGTGCTGAGACACGGGAGCTGGAAGCCCAGCGGCTGCGCAACGCGGCGGTGCCGCTTCCAGCGGGAACGCTCCTGCTCCACGGTGCTGTGCGGCTGTAGGAAGCTTCTGGGTGCCACCCCCAGCGCCCCCACGCCGTGAGCTGCAGCAGGAGGTACCTGTGGTCCGGAACTGTTGAAATGGTTTGAAAGAAGCCTGGGCAGTGTCCGAATTCTGTGCTGGCTCACTGAATATTAAGCATAATAAAAGCAGTCTAGACAGGGCAGAGGTGCTTACTACACCCAGCCTTCCACAGAAAATGGGAAGATCGCTATTTTAGGCTCGAGAAATGACCGAGGCGTGTTGCCATCTGCCTTTCCAGTAACATGCTCTGTGACCGTTCTGTGTCAGATTTAATTCTGTCAGGCTAAAGCACAGGGCAACTTCTGAATTTGGCTACATATATGCTAATTTTGCTGTAAACTGGAATGATTTTGGTCCCTGGACTCCAAGCTTCTCTTAACTTACAATCAAATTGGAAATGTTAGCAGGCAGTCTTTTCCATGAAGTTAACCGTAGAATTAAAGTTACTGAGCAAGGAAGAAGCTGTAGGCCAGGAAGAGACTGGGACAGGAAGACTTGGGGCCACTCTTGCCCCATTCTGGTATGGGGGTGCCCTGGGGACGCTGCTCATTCAACCCGCCTGCCCCCTCCTCTGCCTAGATGAGGGCTCGCACATGGAGACGGGTGCGAGCACCAAGTCAGAGACCTCAGAGCTGTCTATATCTAAAGCACGCAACGTGGCATTCAGAGGGAGATTTCTTTTTCTTTTTTGGGGGGGGGGGCCACTGTAATTTCTCTACAAGAATTGGAAAAAAAAAAAAAAAAGAAATCTGTGCTTTTCTTTCCAGCCTGGTGACATTAAATGTTTGGATTCCTGTGAGATCCTGGGAAAGCAGATTTGGAGATGCGCACTTTATAACCTTTACAGTGGAGATAAATTAGAGAGAGAGAGTATTATTTTAGGTAATATTACCATAACATCTCTCAATACTTCTACCCCTGGACCAAATTCTGACCTCCAGTTACAATCTATCCTTGCAAAACTTTGCCTAATGAATTTAAAATTTAAAAGCTGGGGTAGGAATTGTTGATTGTAGCTTTTTTTTGTATGCATGAAACTAAGGGTAGAATTTCTGTCCTTACATTTTTTTAAACTGATATTCCTTTAGAAAGAGCAATCCAATGTTGAACCAGCTCTGTTTGACAAATTGCAAATGCTACATTTGCAAGTCATAATTCACTTGGGAACTTCCCTCCCCTCTCCTCTCTGCTGTAAGTATATTTATAGTGGGAAAGGAAAAAATACATACACAAAAAAGATATAAATGGCAAACTGTAAACAAGTGCTCAAGAATTAAGACTAAGTAGAAATTTTAAGATGACCCCAAATGATTTCCACTTTTCTGGAGGAACATAATGTGCATTTCATGACTTGAGCAAGGTAAGACAAAATAATGAATAATGAGTCAAGCCTACATACGGACCTTGACAGAATCAGGAATGGAATGTATGTGAACTTTTAGGGAGTTTTATTTTTAAGAATTAATACCTCTTAGCTAAATAGGGGCAGCAGGCAGTGAGTGAGTGGAAGTTTGTGTCCTACAGATATCTGCCTGGGAGGGAATTAAGCAGTAAATGAGCTGTAAATTAACTGCTGCTATAGAAAATATTGTACAGTATTGAATGTAATAGCATTTATGCTCTCATACTGTTTTTATTTACATGGCCAAATTTCATCCCTGTCTGGTTTGTCTTATCTAGTGGCAATATGAATCATTGTGTCTCTGCTGTAATATCCTACAAACCTTAGATACCCTAAGAAAGTTCAGAAATAGACACTTCTATACATGTGTAAAATCGCACAAAGGTTTAAGCACTGAGCCCCCAAGTACTTGATTGAGAGACCAAACCCTTACTCTAAATCTGGTAGTGCAGGAGGATAGAAAAGCTCTGTGCTCAGATTCCCACTCTGCATCCTGCAGCCAGGGACACAGGCACGGAAGGAAGACGGAAGGAGAAAGGGGTGATCCCTCCTGCAACAGCACAGGCAAAGGCAAGGCAGTGGGTAAAGGCTGCGCTGAGTCCCCTTTGCCAGCCGGATCAAATATTGGGATGCAGGAGCTCGTACCCCGCACACGCAGCACTGCCCAGGGACAGCATGACAGTGAGCAGGGTTAGCTTTTTACAGCACGTTTAGGAATGCACAGAATCAGCTCCGTGTGTTTTATGAGCCGGTTCCAGACATCGGTGTAAATTGTTTGTACTGCAGAGCACAGGGCCCCCCAGGCCAGGGTGGGTGGGCAGCGCTGTGCGAAGAGGGCTAGAGCCGAGCGGTCGGACGAGGGCATCTCCAGGGTCTCCAGGCCCTGCCCGCCCTAATCCTGCTCTGAGACACCAGTCCCCATTAGCTCCTGTCTTCTGCTGCCTCCCAGAGCACTGGGTCCTAGTGCAGCATCGAAGTGTACGAGACAGGGGCTAATGGAGAAAGACGGCCGTGTCCTCTTCAGCTTCCCCCGGTAAATCTGAGTCGTCTTTGCTGGGCAACAACAGCGCCAATAACTGTCTTGGCACACAGAGCAAGCCATTGGGAAGCAGTGGGGAACCTTATCCCTAAGCAGGTCTCCTGAAGATCAATCATCTGCTCTGTTCATTACTGTCAACCCAGTTATGAGGGGGTTAAACGGTTAAAGGTGGCTGGAGATCTGCGCAAGGGTGAAGGGAGGGCAATTTCCAATTCTGCAGCAGCTGCTGGCATGGCCACGGGCTGGTAAGTAAACTTTGCTTGTCTCTCGTGCGCAGAAGCAGCCTCCTCGCTAGCAGACACATCGTTTCGGGGCCCCCACACAAGTGAGGAGCCTTGAGGACACAAGGGCATTGGGACTTCAACTGAGATTCATCTGGAGGTGTAAGAGACCTAAAAACCTTGCCCCCCCCCCTTTTTTTTTTTACCTCACAATGATATATATGTGTATATATATTTTTTTCTTTTTGGTTGAGTTTGGCTTCTACTCTAAAGATTGAACTGATTGACTCCATCTGAGTTCTCAGGCAGTCACTGGTAATAGGAACAGGACTGCAACAGAAAAATTATTTTTGCATACTCTCTCAATGAGTTCTCCCTCTACTCTTCACCTCTTGGGACAAGTCATCTCTGAATTATAAATACAATTCCCAGCAGAGAGCTAATCTGTCCTGTAAACAAACTCATTTTTATTCCACTGAGGAAAGAAAAAAATACACAAATACATGTACAATCTATGGAATCATCATTCCAGTCCAAAGAAGATAACAGCCAGTGCCTGGCATCTGTATTGGTTTTCTCCAGTTTTATTACAGCTTGATGCCATCTCTGCAAATCATCTGATGTTTCAATGAGGCCATGCTCCTTATTTTTTCCCATGAGGGATAAATAGAGAGGTTTAATTTCCTGCTTGAAAATCCAAGAGTTGCTATAGCATGTCTACGGGCTTGCTTACATCTATTCAAGTTAATAGAAATGTTAGAAAGAAGCAATGAAAAATGCACGCATTTCATTTTTCACACAAATAAAATTAACAATTTAGTTTTACTGTGTGAAAGTTAGTAGCGTAATTGTTATCTCAATGACTACAGCAATCAGTGTCCTGCCCTAAAGTCTCCCTCGGCTGTATGGATCTTTAAATCTTAACTTGCCCAGGGACTGGGAAATCCTTGTTACCTTCTGCCCCTTGCCAAAGAACTACAAACTGGGACTCAGTGGGCCCTGTTCACTGAGGTACTTCAGACAGCCCCTACCAAGGCACACGTTGGTGCCCCATGCAGAATCACACAGAATCCCAGAATGGCTGAGGTTGGAAGGGACCTCTAGGGATCATCCAGTCCAACCCCCTGCTCCAGCAGGGACACCCAGAGCACGGGGCACA
>JAYECN010477812.1:0-16974 GCA_035222435.1 Microcambeva ribeirae
GTCCACTCATCTATCCCACACTTCTGGAGCTTGCCCAGAAGGATGCTGTGAGGGACGGTGTCAAAAGCCTTGCTGAAATCAAGGTAGATGACATCCACCGCTCTCCCCTCATCCATCCAGCTAGTCATTCCATCATTGCTTGCTATCCATTGCTTACTACTTAGAAATGTGCTTAATGGATCTTCATAAGAACATATAAAGAACAAATTATAGGCACTGACAAGCCTATAACCTATACCCAACATGGAAGTGTACTTCCATGGATTTCACTGGTCATGCGTCACAGTTCAGTTCAACATATTTTGCCTTATCTTCTTCTGCATGTATCCTCCAAGATCAACCTAGCACCAGTACATCATGCTCTGTATCTTGTGCCTGCCCTGTTTGGGTCTGTGGGAGTCCTGCCCAGCTCTAGTTTGTTACTGGACCATTTCAGCATTCAGCTGAATTAACACTGTGCTATGCCAGCAAGCATGCCTAGACTTAGAAGGCAAGGTGAATGGCCTAGCATGTAGGACCTTGCATCTTTCATCATCTGTGACAGACTGCCTTGTTTGCTGTTAACCTATGCCGTGGGTGCAGAAACATTCAAGATTGCTCTAGCAAGCCTGCTTGGGTCTAACTGGTATATTAACTTACATCTGAGATTGCTGCGCCAATGCCACGGTGCTGTTGCTGAAGCTGGCAGCCCTTAAGCAGTCACCTGCAGTGTCTGGCTCCAAATCCAAGGTGAGAACTCTTGCTAGTGCTACCTTCGGCCTGGCAGGGTGGTTCAGCTCAACCACACTGCTGTCCAGGCTTGGGGCTGCGTGTCTGCATCTGATTTGCACTCCTGCTTCTAACAGGGGCTTATGTCAACGAGGAGAACATGCAGCTTGGCTGGTGCCGGACCTGAGTTGCTGCCATCCATTTAGGTAGCCATTATTTGAGTCAAAGAAGTATGAGTTCTATGGGAGAGGATGGGAAGAGTCACCCAAATGGCTTTCACAGAAGCTCAGGCCTGTTGCAGTATCCAAGTTTCCTCATTTTCTCACACCCTCATTCCCCAAGAGAGTTACTAGAAAGGCAATGCATAGAAGATAACAGCAGCTCTGGCCTCTCAGTTTTATATCTAGTTTGCTCCAGTTCTCCTACCCTTCTTCTTTTGCTCACTCTGCCCTTTTGCTCACTCTGTTGCTCAAACAAACAAACAGGCAAAAAAAAAAAAAAAAAAAAATTAAAAAAGAGGAGTTTTTGCTGAAGCCAGCTTGAAAAGCCAGAGCCAACCTGTTTTAGCTTTAAGCCTAAATGAGCAAATGAATAATATGGTTACACAAGACTGGCAGGGTGCCATCAGTCACACACAGTGGTACTGTTCTCTGGCATCAAGCAGAATTGGCAGGGAAGACTGGAAAAAATAATAAAGACATTTATATTTTTATTATGGAGGGATCAGCTGAATAGCATCCTAGTGATGTACAATAATGCTTTGGCCTCACAGATTCAGTTGTCAAAGGAGCTCAGCAAGGTCTAGACTCTCATGAAAAAGAGTTAGTGAAAGCACATTAGTATTCAGCAACTAGGATAATACTGAAACAAACAAACAGAAGCTATCTAGACCTTTAAGATATGATTCTTTTTCTCCTTCTATTTTTTTCAGTATTAATTTCTTCCTTGCTTGTTAGAATTGTTACCTCCATCAATGATGATAGCAATTCTTGTTTTACTTTGGTCTTTTACTGGACCTGTAGCAGGTGAAAGCCATGTGGAAAATGAAGCACACAGCTGCAGCTAGTACAACCCTAAAAGGAATATATCTGAGCAGAAGAACCTAAGAGCATGCAGATCAAAGGCTAGGCTGAAGGAGCAGATGTACTGGCTGGCAACTTACCCCTTGACCCAGAAGGATTGATGGAACTTCCTATAAGTGCATATAGACTGGTGAAGCGTGCAAATATGGATTGGTGGAATTAGAAAAATCAGGACCCGATGAAGAGTAAGCTTGCTAGCACCTGCTCCTCAGTTGTTACCACATTTTACAGTGCTGAATTCTTCATCATGGTACAATATATGTCATGTAAAGCATTAAGATAAAGACAATTCTGAACTCTGTTATTCAAATCTGAGATACCCCAGAGTATGAAGATCCTCAGTTTCAGGATTTTGAAAGCAAACCTATTTTGAGGTAAAATTAGTTCACAGAGGGCCTGAGGCTGTTCAGTGTAGGAGTGACAAGAAGCCACTTATGAGCTGTGCCTCTTCTTAGCAGAGTAACAGGTCAGACTTATGAATTTCTCATCAGCAAGTGTCTGATAGGTTTTCAGTGCTGAAGTGTCAGGGCTTCTGGCTGTGACTTCTCCAGAAGAGAGGAGAGTGTACTGCTATGCTCTTGGATTAACACAAAGTTTCTGCTTACAGAGGTGATATCCACTGCAAGCAAAATAATTCGAATCTTCTATTCACAAGGAAAAGAGTAGGTGGCCTGGGAGTCTTCCTCTATATGCAAACTTCATCTGCAGTTTCTCCTTACAAAGAAGGAGCTTCCTCCTTCAAGAAGTTTGAAAACAGAGGCAAAACTCCTTTCTTGCAAGTATGAACTCAGGGGAACACAGACTGCAGCTGGATTGCTTCTGGGACACATCTGTCCGAAGAGATGTGTCATGAGTCTGACTTTCCTTCAGCAGGTCTCGGTACCTTCCTTAAGACCCTGGGAACCCGGTGTGTGGGCCGTGTTGGCTGGAGGAGTTCACCTGCCTGAGCCCCTTATTAATTTCCATGATGTGGATATAGGGAAGCTCCTGTGGAAATGAAATGCTGGTGAGGAGAGAGTTGTAGCCAACAAGCTTGGTATTTTTATTACATTGTGCAGCTGTTGCTCTTTGTCTTCTTAGTGCTTAGTGCCTTAGTCTATTTAAAAGGTAAGCTCTCTAGGCAGGATTTGTTCTGTGTGTATTTTATGTCTACATAACACATACAATATAGCAGAATATATATAATAAATGAAGGTGCAGAAACATTGGCCAAAGAGTGCTTAAGAGCACTGACTGAGCAGTATCCACATTTCTGCAAAATAGAATGGTCTTCATTTCATGTCTGAAGATATGGATTTGTCCTAAACATTTTGCTCTTGGGCTTGCCTTTTAGACATTACTGCATTTGCATGTACAACCATTTTTCAAATTACAAAATGAAAAGTTTTGCCTTAATACTTTTTGGAGTATTAAATGTACCCGGTGCTTTGAGGAAGTACACTTTGGGCCTCTATCCTGGGCCACAAAATGTAGAACTACACACGATATTTAAAATCTGAGAAGTGCATAGGAAACTATATAGATAATAAGAAAGGGTTAATTGCCATGAAGACCAGCATAATCCTGAGCTGCATTGATTGTAATAAGGTTTTCATTAGCAAACAATTAACAACACCCACACCAAATAAAATGAATTTCTAAACAACAGGTAGTAATAACAAAATACTCCCCTTTGCCAAGAGTCGTTAGGAGGTAGAGAAGGATTATCCATAAAGAGAGGATTAGAAAAAAAAGAGAAACCCCTGATGTAGCAAAGGGAGCCCCAGCAGGCCAGCTGGCTAGATTTGAGATAATAATCCCACACTTTTTCAAAAAAAATAATAAAAGTAAAAAGAAGGATCAAAGCAAACAAAAGAACCCCTTCACATGATACAGTGTGCTGTGGATAAATGCATGTGCCTTTTTAACAATCAATTCTAACAGGCAAACAAAGAAGGAATCAGCAGTAGGTTTCAGAAATATTTAAAAAGACCTAGGAACAGATAATGCCTGTTTTATACCTGTGTAACTCTGCTGGCTGCTTGATTTATACCCATATAAGTAGGAGGGGAATTTGGGCCTTTGCAGGATGTTGTAGGATGAATTGTAGTTCACTGTTTCTTTCACTGTCAGAAAGTGGATAGATTTAACTAATAGGTCTCTCAAAATTTCTATTTTGTTTTTCTTAGAAATGCTTCAGATCCCAGCTACTTTCTTGCCTTAGTAGCAAGCCTGCTTAGAGCTCTGAAGAACAGAATGAAAGTTTACCTAGTTTCACTGTTACATCAAATCTTATATACATATGTCTTATATATATATGTGTGTGTATATATATATATATAAGACTTGACGTATATATATTTTTTTTTTCTGAAGCAGTATTACTATGGCAACATACAGCTTGGAGAAGGGGGGAGAGGTGGTCTGGGGACTGGTGGCCAGGTAGGACAGACACAGTCTCCATGTATGCAAAGCTCTGAGCGCTAGCTGGCATGACCCACCTCATCATTTTCTATCCAAGTGTAGTGTTAGTGGTGACAGGAGAGGGAAAACTCCGTCCGCCTTTGCTGTCCGACCGTTCAGAACCACCTTTGCTCTTTGGCTCTCGCCCAGGAGATGGCAGCATTGCAGCGCGGTAGGGGCAAGTTTTACCTGTGTGCACCCCAGGGAGTTTGCTAGGGAAAAGCATCGAGGCCAAGGAATGCCTGTGGAAAAAGGTAGAAAAAGTAGTTGAACCTTCTCCTTTTTATACTGTAACTCATCTTCTTTTCTCTGTCATATGTGGCTTTGACTAGAAGAGCATGTTCACATCTGCCGCAGGTCAGTCTGCAACGTGTGAAAGGACTAATGGGTTGTCTCCCACCCCGTGATGTTCTCTTGATCCCTCCATCTCTTTCTGCAAGTATCTGCTTTCCAGTAGTGTCCTCAATCACACAGAGATGTCTGAAAAAGCAGAAGCCACTTAAAGCTTTCTGTTTGTTATTGCATCACTGCTCAAGGCTGTCATCCTAACAGCCACATTAATGATCCTGCGTGTATGCCCATCCCAGTCCAGGGCAGAGTCAGCTCCACCATCCGGGAATACTTATGACAGAAGACATTGATGCTATTGCAGCGTCTCACCTGAGGAGAAAGGTTTTTTGAACAAAAAAGTTGGAAATGAGCAACTAGCAACAAAGCCCCTCAAACCAGCCGCCTCATCGGCAGCCCATCCTGCACTGCACCCAGGCTTTCTGCTCGTAGCGCTAATCCTGCACGAGCACGTGCTCCAGCTTATGGAAACCTCCACCAGATTCTCCCAGCGTCTAAAGTGCCCAAATTGGAGGAGACTTTGAGCTTCTCTTGCTTCACAGCTCACCATAGTAGGCTCCTTTCAGTCTTGTTTTCAAGAAGAGATTAAAACTTCACAAAAAGTGATAGTGAGAAATACGAGTCATCTAGGTATACTGAGATCATTGGTGGCACACAGACCACCACAGATCCTGCTCTCAGGAAATGGTTAGGTCATTAATGCTAGTTCTACTCAAAACAGGGTCTATATCCTACTACTTAGTCTGGGCCATGGTCACAGAGCCAAGAGGAAGATCTGTTCATCCTTCAGGTCCCATGGCCGTGGGGAGAAGAAAGGTCACTGTGGTAGCTTATTCTCTCTATGTATCCTGGGATCGACTAGTGCAGTGGACACTTGTGGCGGCCTGAGTGGCCACAATGTTCCGGGAACTGCACATCTTTCCTTCCTTGCCTCAGGCCTTCACAAAAACCTCCTCCACATGGCTTGTATTTTTACACCCCCATTCACACGCATGGGAAGATAGGGAATAAGCAACCTCACACCCAAGAAAAAGCCTAGGCACAGGCTTAACAAGGAAAACTTCCTGGAGATTTCCTCCCACTCTGCTCCCTCCCATGGCTTTTCCCAGAGAAGGGGGCAATCAGGCCCATTATTTATTTAACATCAGATTGCTCAAAAAGAGGTTTGAGCTGGCTGTATAAAGGAAAGTAGGTTTCATTACCTATAGCGCTTCTCATTTCAGAGGAGGTTGTATTGTTACGCAGTTTGAATTGTTTGACAATATAATTAGTATTATTAGTCCATAATGTACACTAACAGGTCTGGTGGTGAAAGGCTGTATATTAATGCACAGTAACTATGTTTCTCTGGAGGGGGTTAAACAAAACTGTAACTAGGGTCAAAGTCATGCCTTTGCCTCCATCTGCTAGAAGCAAGACACACTTGCTTTAATTTTAATTACAAATTAATCAGACAAAGTATGGCATATTTTGAACTGGAGGGGTAAATGCTAATTTTGTAGCTAACTAAAAAATGTCTAATATGGAAATGGACTAATGGTAAAGGTTACCATGGTTTGCTTTTGAAAATACACCTGATATGATCTCCGAATTTGAACTGAACATTAAAAATCAGTGAAGAATAGCATGGCCCAGTGAGCTAATTTTTAGACCTTCTCTTTTTCTGAAGGTTCAGATAATTTCCTGGCAAGGGCTGTTAAACTAATATTTTTCTCCTAGTAAAGACTGACAAGTTTCTGGAGCTCTTCTATAGCAGCAGTATTTTCTGGTAAGGTGAGATAAGCCCTTTCCTATCTGCCAAACAATGATGGCAAACAAAGCCGTATTCTGCAGGAAGCACGTGGCTTTTTTAAAAAAAATGCGTTTTATTTGTTCAGCTCAGGGTTGCCCTGCTAGACTGAACAGGCCAACAGGTTTTGCAGATTTTTCTCTACATCCTGTGTTCTGGTGTAAAGTTCAGGTATAGAGATAGTTTCAGGATGACTAATATGTTTTTGTTGTTGATGATGATGTTGTTCTTGATGTTGTTGTTTTTCCCAATAAAAGGTTTGTGTGGCAATAATGCAAGAGACACAGCATGCAAATAAGAGCCTGGAAGGTATATTCCTCACTCCTAACCTCCTGCCATGGGAACAGCCTACAAAATGTTCATCCCCTGGGAGATGCAGC
The DNA here is from genome assembly GCA_035222435.1 of Microcambeva ribeirae. NCBI lineage: Eukaryota > Metazoa > Chordata > Actinopteri > Siluriformes > Trichomycteridae > Microcambeva > Microcambeva ribeirae. Next base: position 6,750 of record JAYECN010477812.1, read on the forward strand.
AACTGATTACAGTGTGTCACCCTTTCTTATGGGCTATCAAAAATATATAAAACCTAACAGTTTCTGAACAGAAGTGGTACCCTTCAAGTAACTAGTGAAACTGAGGCAGAAATGGGCAGGAGGTAGAGGACACTGGTGGTTAGGGTATGTGAGTCTAACAGATGGAGAATCAAACAGACCTCTGTCAAAATACCAGTGAAATTATTTTTAGTACCGCACTTCTATTTATGCCATTACAAGTCTCAATGCCTCCTGATCTACCCAGTTTCCTCCTGTTAGAGGTATCTGTGGCTTCTCTTCAGCAGGCAGCTTGTACACACACAGCCTAACTCTTCAGCTCCAGGAGACCTGGGGTTTGTGCTGCTGTGGACTGTGCTGAGTGACACCACTCCTTATGTAGATATGACATATCTTTGATTTGGGGGCCTATCTTGGGCTTTCAGTATTCAACAAGATTTACATGAACATATCGTAACCACTGCAAAGACTGGAGGGAAAACGTATGCGCTAGTGAAGATTGCCCCGTCACACAGTTATCTTGAAGGAATCATCTTCCTGTCAGGCAATTATTTTTCCATGAGCTAAGAAAACCCCAGTGGTTACTGCACTCCTCAAGAGCGGCTCAAACACTTCTGAAAAGTTTTCTCAAAATGCTTTTGTTGTTGCTGAGCCATTTTAGAGGAGCCATTTACTTCTGCTTTGGCTGTCACCACCTCCTCTTTGCTGGGATGTGAGAACTCAGCTTCTCCTTGGTCTGCCAAAAATCCCACTTTTCCAGTCTACCTGTATCAGTTCCTTCCTGGTTACTAAAGAAGAATTCCCAGGAACTCAGGACAGAGGGAGGGAAGGGGTACTATGCTGAAGTGTTACTCCAGAATGACTCTGGTTAGTAGAGAGAAGAAGGAAAAAACACCTTTGTCAGGCCAGCCCACTTTTCCTCACATCCCATGAATGGGGGGAGTTACTGTCCCACCAGCTGCATAGATGGGGGTAAACCAAACTGCAGTCTGCCCAGTATTGCCTAAAAAGGATCAGGTAAGACAGAGACACATCACTCATGCAAACCTGTTCCCATTCTTGCACTCTCCATGTGACTATGAGAAAACAGTCAATCCCTCATTTTCTTGCATTTCTGCCTGTTTCCTGGGGATGAAACATTTGAGAATATATACTTGAAGTCAGTCAAGTGTTTGGGTTTGATGAGGACCACAGATTCATTTGTTCCAGAACCATCACCTAGATCCTTACTCTCTTTGATCAGAGGAGCTGCAGAGGTGGTTGTGGAGGTCAGTCAAGGAAGGCACTACCACTCTTTTAATAGCACTTATCTCTGGGGAAAAATTCCAGACTCTTGTTGGCTGTATTACGCTAGTAAAGGAATCACCTTTTGCCCTGGGGGACACGGGGGACTCAGTGATGGCTTTGCCAGTTTTCTAATACTAACACCTTGAGAGTAATTTAAGCACAGTGATCTGTCTCTCTACATTCTATCAATGAATCTATATGTGTGTTTTTTAACTGTATTGCCAGAATGCCTTGAGGCATTATCTTGTTAGGCTCTGTTTAAACAAGTAGAAGGTATTGTTCCTGCCATGTGGAGCTCTCTAAATAGATACGGGTATTATTCAGGCAAAGGAAAAGACAGCAACCAAGGATACAAAACTCTTCAGCTTTTTGACTATATTTTAATTTCTCTCAAACTGTTCTCCTTCCTCCATATACGAGACTCAGAGAGTACCTGCTGCCTTGGGAGTTGCTCAAAAATAAATTCTGCAAAATGTGGGCGTGCTACTAAAGCTGGGAAAAAATTGGCACTACCAAAAATCTTCCCCTGTCCTGTGCATCCTTCCCTTGCTCCTCTTGGAGAAAATCTTGGTGCTTTGGAGCATCTGTGACACCATGCCTCCACTTGAATCTCTGAATCTGCCTTGGTCCCAGTTCCTGATTTTTGCATCTCCTCGGAAAGGGGTATATTACTTTCTCGAAAATGGGTTACATACAACTACTCAATGGGAGGTACAAGGAAGAGGGGTGATGTGGGCTGAAATAGCACTAGAAATCATAAAATAAAAGCTGGACTCCTAAGCAGCTTACGGGAGCTTCTGGTGGTTTGTGGGGAAAGTAGGCTTTTCTTTAGTCATCCTTTGGACTATACTTCTGGTAAGCACAGGTGATGAGTATGTACTGTTCACTTATTTGCGCCTTTTCTATCCTCTGGAGTCTGGAGTAAGCTCTATATCTAATGAGTTCACTTCTGTAAAAAACTAAAAAAAGAAAAATAAATAAAAAGGAGAGATCTTAGCAAACGACAAAGACTTTTAAACATAAAGTACTTTCCTAATTGCATGGTAGTATATACCTATATACTTGTAGCAGATACACTCCTAAGTCTTTGGAGTAATGGATTAAGTGTTTTCATTTACTAAGGATAAAGTTTGATCCAAACAGTCTTTGATCTAATACAATGGAGAGGATAATTGTAGTTCTCAATACTCAAACACAAAGGAAAGGAGAGAAGCTTTGCTACACTAGGTTGTACACCTAGGGACACAACTTGTACACAACTTCCTTGTCCCATAGTGCTATCCTGACTTGGGCAAGAAAATGTTTTTAAAATACATCAGATTATGAGGAGTTTGGTTTTGTGCTTTATGACAGAAAACCAACACAAAGTGGAGAATCCTACAGTGCTCCTTCATCTGGTCAGAGAGCATGCACATATTTTTCCACAGGATCCTGGCCACCTCTAAAGTCAGCAGTCGTATGCTCCTGGAGGGAGCAAGGAAGTAGGCAATACTTCTGGAGCTATGAGAGAAGATTGTTTTGGCCCACACGGTTACAACGTACTTGGATGAAAAGAGCCCGGAAGTGGATGGTGTCTGCCCAGATTGTTACAGATCCCTGCCTAATGGGTTTGCAATTGGCACATCACCTACTAAATCCATAGAGATGGATGCTTGCTCAGGGGAGTTATCGTTTTGGTTCACTTGCAGGTGACAAAAGATGGGCAATGTTCCCAAAATAATTGCAGGCTTTCAGTAAGCTGCAATGGGGCCACAGAGGGCACACCTGAGCCCATTATCTGCTTCCCTCTGGAGTCCATTAACAGAAAAGAACCTCGTTCAGTTGTCATACAGGTGTTGGTTTGAGAACTGAAAGAAGATTTTGGGCACTTATTTATGGGCAGCTTCCAAGTGTCAGGAAATAATACTTGAGATTCAACTTCTTTGTGTGCTGTTATTTTTCTATTGTCTAATTCTTTGGGGCATGAAGACCAGCTTGAAATGTAGACATCCAGTTGAAGATTATGATACTCTGAGCAGATGTGTGGTGCTGGCAAAATGTTCACTCAACGATTTTGCTGAACCTATGAGAAGAAAAGGGGAAAGTGTCAGCTATGCTTCTTTCACAGGCTAGTGCCAGCAGGCCATGAATCTACCTCTAGAATTTAGACTATATTCAGCAGAATTAGGGAAACAATGGCATTCCCACAAGATTGAGCTAAGAGATCTTTTACCCCAAGTACCATTTTTGTGCTCCATATGAATCAATTTAAGAAGCATTTGGAAAGTTGGGTGAGGGTCAGAGTTTCTTACTACTAGTCATCTTATTTCCAGTTGATGAAATTAAATGTAAGCCATTAATAAAATGATGATTTATCTAAGAGAATGTCCCTAACAGAAGCATTTACTGGGGCATGGCTCAGCTGTCAGAAAATAAAGCACAGATGCAAATGTGAAAAAGCAATGCATTATTTAAGCAATTTGAGACCCAGAATAGTAGAGTGCAGTGGCCCATGGGACGGCATTGAACACTGTCAGCATGTTGGTCATCTTTCTAGTTTGCTGGCAAGGGGAAGCTGAGTGTGATCTCATGCAGTCCCTTCTGAGATAGATTAGTGCAGCCTCTAGTCTGAGTTTCCAGCTGGCTGACATACCAAGGTGAAAATGCAGTGCTGTGGTCAGGACTAGGCTTGTTTTCCAAGGTTAGATATTTCAAGGAATGTGGCAGCCACCTTGACTGCCAGAAAAGAGGAGAGGCAAAGGCTGTAGGAGCCTATATGCTACTTATGCTCTTTAAACTCTTTCATCAGTTCTTATCATTCCCAGAATCCATACTGTTGTGGCATGATTTTCTAGATTCTCTTTGCATTTTGTTGAATCTACTGGTAAGCTATATTTTAGTGTGCTGTGGCAAGTTATTGTGGCTCCTTTGCCTCTTGATGCATAAATTTAGCTCACTGTTAGCAACTCCCAGTAATAAGTTAGTATCCACCTTTGGTTTGATAGTTGTGCAAAACAATAAGACATTGCACATTTTAGAATTTATTGAGAATCCAGAAGTGTTATGCTCTGAGGAAGAGATCAATGATATACTTGTTTATTACATATTATTCAATGTGTGATGCCACTTGTAATATTACATTACTGCTTGTGTGTTCTAGGTACTTCTCCTGAAAGGAAAACAGTTTAAAACATCCTATTTTAAACATCCTATTTTGTTTAGATGGGACTTTAAACACATTGTAAGTATACAGAAATGCACAAAAGAAATACCTAGTTCCTGTTTTCATTTCTCTCCTTCTAAATGAAACAACCTGTGAGGCCCTATGCTTTCAACTCATTGCTTAAACGACAGAGGTGAATTTTTAAGTGAGATCCAGAAGGCCAAGCAAAAACCTGTTGTGTCAAGACACAACTGAGTTGAAGAAACTCTTATATCAGGTGGTAGAAGTGCTTGCAAAACCCATATATTGACTAAGATGTTTGAAACTGAAACTGCAACTGAACTTGGTAAAAGTAGTGAAAGTAACAGTGTCTCAGGAACTGATGAAGAGTAATGGTTCATACCAGAGAAAAGTACTTTTGCTTATATCTGGTTGCATATGAGAAGAGAGAGGATGTTGGCCTCACAGTTTCAAAAGTCAAAGTGGACTGCAATTGACATGGGCATGGTAGATTTTTTGGGGAAATTTATCCCAGGTAAATTTGAGGTAATCTAGAGTCTACTAAAAAAGATCTTCAGCAAGATTTATAGAACTGAGAAATCAACATCAGAAAGAAATTAAAAGGATGAAAGATCATTTGGGTATCCTAAACTGGGACACTGCCATGTGTTCCTAGCCTTTCTTTTAATCCATGGAGACCAAGAGGGGAAATGTCAGATGATCCCATCTTACATGCTACAAAACACTTCCTCTGGTAGGAAAGCTCATTTCTCTCAAACAGTAAGGTTCATTTGTCCCAGAAGAATGTCTGGGAGAACAGAGGAGAGAAGAGTATTCTCCATATCCAACTAAAAAGGTCCGGATTTGCTGATGCTGCAGAACTTACCACGGGAGGAATTAGCTGGCACTAGTACAACCCCCTCATGGGCTGTTTGGAAGCAGCTGTCAGTCAGAGTGGGGTGAAATATATCAAGGAATTAATAAAAAGTGGAACTAACAGATGACACCCCCTAATATTAGCAAGGAATTTTAGGATCATTTAGCAAAAAAGTAACAGATGGCTGTTCACCTTGACAGGAGACCTGCAGAATTAGATCAAGAATGCCAAATATGTTCTCAGAAAGCTGGAATTTGCCTCAGACTTTTTTTGCTGAAAAAAAAAAAAAAAAAAGAAAAAAAGAAAAAATCTCCAGTGAGGAAGATGGAAGCAGGTGTTCAACAACCTGGTAAGTACAGCTTTGCTGCCTAATATGGGTAACGGGAAGGGAAATTCTGATCTTAGTTCATCTTTTTAAATGACTGGAAACAAAATATCAGTTTGCAGTGTGTAACAAGAAAATTAAAATCTCAGTGATGTAAATTTTATTGGCCCAAACCCTACCAGCCTTAGAGCAGATCCTCCAAGGGAACAGGGGGAGCATGGGAAGACTTTCTTTAGCTGGTATTCAGGTTACTGTTGCAAGAAAATAATCTGAGGCTTCTGTAGCAGCCGTTCAGTGAGATCACACAAACTTTGTCCTCAGCCTATTTGTTGCAACAAACAGTGCATGTGAGGAAAAGGTTTTGAGATGGGCGGGTGGGAATCAAGGTTGTAGGGACATTTGTGCTTGTGTTCCTGTGTCAGCTCCTGACAACTCACCCTCAGCAACCAAACTTTCTCCACCACCTGTGGTCTTAAACACCACCTTTTGCAATCTCCCCTGAAGGTCCAGATTGTCCTTAGTTTGGAAACCACTGTTTTTTGTAACATGTTAAAAGAATGTTTCTAGGGTTTACTCTTGAATACCTAAATAAATATTAAAAAAATGTTTTCAAGTTAAGGCAATCAGTAGCTCTTTGTAAATGCTTTAGAGAGAATTGTTTTGTCCTGAGCACTATTCATGTAGCATGTATTCATATAGCTATTATAAACCAAAATACAAAATATCAAAGCCCCCAAAATAGTGATGGAAGATGCCAATGAGTTAATACACAGGGACACAGGTCCTGGACAAGCGTGACCACAAGTAAATCTTAAGATTTGTTGTTTTCTTCTATACCTTCTGAGATGGTGATTTGCCCTGCACAGCAGAACAGATCTTGGCCTTTCTTTTTCACTTACTAGAGGATTTGCAGAGCAGGAAAAGAGGATTACAATTCCTCTCAGCAGAAAGTAATCCTTTTAAGTTAGGTATGTCAGCATTCATTGAGAAGTGTGGGAAAGTGCGTGCTACTTAAAATGCTTGACAGGTCTCAGAGAAATGTGGTGGCAGGAAGATAGGAGTGAAACCCCCAGTCATGATTACAATGGACTCCAGTTTGGAGACCTTTGGAGGGAGCAGTGAAAACACAGCCCAGGAGTTAGGACTGATTTTCACATTCATCCAATTTGGTGAACTGATAGTATTAAACCGAGAGTTAAAACCTAGGATGGTATTTGTTCATTGGAAATTAATGGTAAACGCACTTCTCACTTACAAAGCAGCTTCAGAGAGATGTTGGTCACATCCACTAATATTTTACAGTGTATCTGTATGTTGGTGAGGTGGAGCACAAAAATAAAACAAAAAAAAACTACTATACTTGATGCATATTCAAAGCAGCTAATAGTTCCTTTGGTACATATTTGTTCTGCTCAGAAAGTTGTAGACCAGTTATAATAGTCATCCTAAGCCTGAGACTTTATCTAGTTCAAGAATCCAAAGACTGTATGGCAACATTATCATCAATGCTTTCACAGGATGAAGAGCAAGCTCAGAGGCTCCTCTGTACCCAGTCGTTGCAAAATGAGTCACACAATACATAAGGCTGAAGGTGAAGAGTACCTAAAATCTAGCTGCTTGTCATCTGAAGAGTTGATGAGATTCTACTGACAAGGCAATAATACAAAAGCTATTTGGAGTTAGATAAACAAACTTTGAAGAAATACAAAAGGAGGCAAACAAAATGGGCACAAATTCAGTAACAGAAAATCCACAGTGAAGAGTACTTGAAAAGTACTTGAAAATTAAACCAAGCAAAACAAACAAACGAAACTCTAAAAGAGTAATCTAAAGAGAAATATCGGACACAAATGTCTGGAAAATGCTGAAATGATTATGAAAGTGTAATGATTGTGAAAGTATAAAATTAAATGAGAAGTTAACAGAAAGAAAAACAAAGCAACAAATTGCATAAAATAGCACCAAATACTATCGGGCAGTTCCTACTATGTACATACTGTATAGCACAATACTCCCACATCTACTAAAATCCAATGCAATTTTATCTAGTCAAATTTAGCACAGGACAGTCAACACAATCTTTTGCAATCCCTTGTTTACAATACGAGCTGTGGTTCATACTGTTTCATACAGTTTCATACTGTAAACTGTTGGGGACAAGCAAAAGAACAAAAAACAGAGTCAGCAATAGAATATATAACACGCAGGTCTTTAAAGAGTATATGGCCTATGTATAGCCCAAACAAAAGAATTTACACCTTTTCACATTTTAAGAAATCTACATTTCCATTCTGCTGACATTATATGTAATTCTCACACTTTGACCTCTACTGAATTCCATTCTCCCCTCCTCCCTACCTCATCCACAAAGCTTATTTCTGCACCCTGAGTGACAACTGCAGGTGCCTCTATAGTGGATATTGCAATGCAAACCAGTATTTAAATGGCCTGCTTTAGCTAAACAGTTCTTTGTCTGCATGTAACTACTTTGCCTCAGATTCAGTTCTAACAAACACTCCCTACAGGGCTGCAATATAAAAGCTTGGAAGTACTTCCACAGCTCAACTGGGTAGTCCTCCTTGGGAATCAGTTAATGTGTGTTATACTGAGGATCAAGTACCCCATGCTACTTGGGGAGGATCTTCTTCTACTTTTTTTGAGCATCCTTTCAGAGAGCAACAGAAGACAATTTCTCTCTTTTTTTTTTCTTTTTTACTTTCTTATAGAGAAATTACATTTCTCTGTGTTTTACTGTAAGTTAATATTTACTAATATTTACATGATTGAAAAGTCCTAACGAGACCTAATCAGAGAATCCACCGCAGTAGGCAGACTGCACAATAGATGTTGGCGTCCTCCCTATGTTAAAACATATATGTAACATATAATTTGCTGGCATTCAGCAAAGTAATAAAATAGTTGAAGCATTCTGAATTTGTTATTCACGTGGCAATTCACAACTGGGTTTGAAGGCAAGCTACAGAGGAATATGATTGCTTCACTTTTTTTTTTTTTTTTAAATCAATGCAGGCACTACAAAGATGGTTAACATGGGACATGGGATAACAGGACAGATGAACACCTTGCTTTCCTGGGGCCAAATGTCCAGACTACAGGACTTGTGGAAACTCATGAACGGGCTACTAGACAAAAACCTGGGGACAGGATCATGCTGCAGAATTTCTCCGCCCCTGCCTTCTAGTTGAGACACAGCCAGTGAGCATTCTCCTGTTTCCCTTGATCCCACAAAATATTAAATACGACATATATATATTGCATGGAATTGCAAACACTGGAGATCTCCATTGCCAGTTCTGACAAGGCTTTCTGAATCACTTCCAGAGGGCATCCCTTCGAGAACACTAATCACGTGGTGGGGAGGACAGCGGGGTGGGACTACTCTGAAGATGAGGGGTGCTCTTCCACCTCGGAAGACAGGTACAAGAGGGCTACCCAGTACAAGAGGGTCGTGGAACTTCTAGAGAGGGTCCAGTGTACAGCGACAAAGATGATTAAGGGACTTGAGCATCTATCGTATGAGGAAAGACTAAGTGAGCTGGGCCTGTTTAGCCTAGAGAAGAGAAGATTGAGAGGGGTTCTGATCAATATGTACAAGTACCTGAGGGCTGAATGTAGGGAGGACGGGGCCAAACTCTTCTCAGTGGTGGCCAGTGACAGGACGAGGGGTAATGGGTACAAGTTAAAACACAGGAAGTTCCATCTCCATGTGAGGAAGAACTTTCCTGTGAGGGTGCCAGAGCCCTGGCACAGGCTGCCCAGGGAGGCTGTGCAGTCCTTCTCCGAGATCTTCCAAAGCTGCCTGGATGCCACCCTGTGCCACATGTTCGAGGTGTCCCTGCTTGAGCAAGCGGGTTGGACTATATGAGAGGTCCCTTCCAACCTCAACCATTCTGTGATTCTATGTTCAGATGGAACGATTGGGAAAAAAGGAGGGAAACTTTTAAAATTGCAGCCTCAGTACAAGATATTGGTGGCCAACGCAAGCAATGAGGGGTTTCTGCGACCCCTTTCAGGCTGCCTTGAGCAAGGGCGGATTCCCAGTGTGAGGTGAGGAGGAACCATGACCCACCATGCGCATGGCCGTGATCAAGGAGCTCCGGGAGCTGGACTCTGCCCCATGGGCTGTTCTGCTGACTGAACTACTCAGCACTCACCAGATAAAATGGCTGATCCAATGTTCATTTGATTAATTAAGTACTGCCTATCATGTTGTACATTTCCACAAAAATTACAACACTTAACCAAAGAATATGGGAGGTTATTGGTTATTGGGGAAGAAGTTGACAAATAAAGTTTCTCCGTGTTTGTGTTTTCTCCCCGCTAGCTGAAGCCAGGAAAAAATATAATAAAATAGGAAACCACTTTTGGGAACTATACCGATTTTTCTTTATTTCCCCACACAGTATATTCCCATTTTCCTCCACCTTTTATTAAAACATCCCACTTACAAAGCCGCCCGGTCCAGAGGCCACGCGGCAGCTCCGTCACACACAAGCGCCGCTCCGGGCCCTCCCCCCGCCCCGGGCGGCCCCGTCCCGCCGCCGCGGAGGCGAGA
>JAYECN010477819.1:0-66966 GCA_035222435.1 Microcambeva ribeirae
GCCGCCTGCGCCGAGCAGGCCGCGGCGCCCGGCGCTGCCGAGGGCCGGCCCTGCGAGGCGGCGGGCGACGAGTGCCGCCAGATCGTGCCTCACACCGAAGTGGTGGACTTGAAAGCACAGCTCCAGGTGATGGAGAGCCTCATCAGCTCCAGCCAGGAGACCATTAAAGTGCTGCTGGGCGTCATACAGGAGCTAGAGAAAGGAGAAGCGCATAGGGAAGGGTGAGTCTGCGCTACCGCCTTTTCAGCGCCTTTCGGTCGTGTGTTGATCTCTGTGCAGTGCCGGCTCGCACCGGGGGTGCTGCCGCCGCCGGGCTGCGCTTCCATTGCCCAGCGGGGCCTCCTGCAGAGATAAGTCCCGCAGAAACCTGCCCGCCAAAGCCGGCACGCTTGACCTGCTGGCTTTGCCCGACCGCAGCTCGGGAGCTGCGTCGCGAAGGCCTCCGGCAGCCCTCCCGCTCCACATCCATGCCCTGGGCCGCCACGGAGCTGCTGCTCCTTCTCCCGGCGCGTGCCGGTCGAGCCGCTTTCCGAGACAGGATCACCAGCCCTCAGCAGCATTAAGCACGGCACCTCGCCCGGAGCAGAAAAATCCTAATTCTGCAAGAGGCTGACGTTTTTAAGATTAAGGGATATTGCTACAACTCCTACTGTAATCCCACTAATAGCATATGCATCTTGTTCCTTTTACTTTCAGCCCCCGCATTTTTAATCGTGTTTCTTTCAGTACAAAATTCAGTGAAAACTTTGGATATCAGGTCTCCTGTGCAGCAGTCACACCACTTGATATATGCCAGTCTGGGCACAGAGGAGTTTTTTTAATCCTTTCCTCACATTACTTAAATCTACCTATCCACATTCCAAATAAGCTATTGCAACACGTTATGTTTAGTCCTCAACCAGATATTTCAACCTCTAGAGTGTTGTCTCTCACATTCAGAGAAGCATTTAAGACTTACTTGCCCTAACTTGCTAATTTTGTTCAGTCAGTGCTTTTCGAAATGCATGTGCATGTTTCTCTGCTTTTAAAAACTTCTATAATGAGACTGTAACGTGACAGAAGAAACTCGGATACTAACATTATAGATAGATCTTGCTACTCTGTTCGAAGGAGTACATGCTTTAATTCGGGTCGAAAAAGTACACCGTAGATCTAACTCCTTTACAGGAATATAGAAAATACCCTGATAAGCCTAAAGTTTCAAAATGCCTTTCGTGACGAGTGATCTTAACTGTTAGACAAGGTTGTCAGCACAGCCTTACCATTTTTAGTTTGTTTTACAGATGGTTATGGTATTTTTAGAAGATCTTGTTGGTGCCTGAATATCTAGACTGGGAAGCTTCTTCATCTAACTGCATGGAACCGGGGCTTACTACTTCTCTCTTTTTTTTTTTTTTTTGAATAAAAATAATAGGGTATTTCTCTGACTTTATTAACTTACAGGAATTGCAATAGAATTAGACAGAAGTGATTTGCTGCTTGTCAAACCATAAAATACAGAAAGCTGTTTCATCACTGCTCCCCACCTGACCATCGAGAACCATGATGTGTGTGACCACACATACACACAGTCATCTGCTATAAATGTAACTCTCTCCATGCAGTTTCATACCAATTTTCACCGTTTGCCTAAGGATTCAAGAGCAGAGCCCCCAAATACTTGCTTTTTTTACATGAGGACTGCACCCGTGCCTTCAGCACACAGGAGATCTTGCCCAAACTCATGTCTTCTCATAGGCCTTCAGAGGTTGTCCACAGACACAGCCCTAGCCAACTGATGTCTTAAAAAACAGTGGAAATCAATCTACACACTCCATTTCTTCCCAGTATCTTTACTGACTCCTATGTACACACGGACTCGTGTATTAGTCTGCAGCACTAATTGTATTCGATCACAAAAACACTACTTACAACTTCTGCTCTTCCCCCCGCGCAGGCTTTCCTGGCGATGGTAAAAATTACCCCTTTTCTCCACTTAAAGATACATCACACATTCCAAAATCATTTCAAACACATCCTGTTGTGTGCAAGAGACTGTTAAAATGGTTTTTACTGATTAGCTGACATTAATTGTGAAATCCCACCAGTGGCAGCTGCATCAGTGGCAGAGGCCCCTCCTAAGAATTGGAGGCACATCATCCACAAACCAAAGCGAGACTTCAAACAGAGGCTTATCACCCAGCGCATCATTAACAGTTCTATGTATTAGCAGTGTGGAGATGAAGTATATCTTCATCCCCGTTTCCCTCAAGTATAGCTGATAGGCTGCCCCGTCCTTTTATTCTAATAATTCTCCCCCATAACTGCATTCAGTTCTGCAACATTTTTTGCCCGGGTGACCAACTAAAGTCCTTGCTAACCATTAGGTAACTTGCCTGTGTTAGGCTATCAGTCTTTGCCCCTTTTAAATCGGGTGTTACACCAGTTTATAGGCAGAAACACAGTCTTGCTGCTGCATCTCTGCTGACTGAAGCCCATGCAAGCCTTCCATCTACTAAAGCAAAAACCAATGTTCTCTGCTTACAGCACTCTGCTAGTTTGTTTCTGTATATTAATTCCTTACAATAACACACATCAAGAAACAACGCAAATTGCTGGCCAAAAAAAAAAAAAAGCTTAATCTCTCAATCAGATTTTCCTCCCTTCATGAAAATCCCTGTTGTTTAAGTGCTATTGCAGTGCCGTGGGACTAGTGCTCAGTGGATTCATTTTCACTAATACGCTGTAGGTCTTGAACTGCTATTACAGCGATTCATCACTAAATGAGTCTGCGGCAGCAAAAACTGTATCAGCGTCTCTGAAGACACCAGTATCATGCTTTGGGTGAATATCATCCACGTATACTTTTTAAAATGTCAGTGCTACATTATCCCCAATTAACGACGACATCCAGCGCTCGGCTCCGCTAAAAAGCAGCCAAAAAGCCAGCAGGAGGAGAGCAGCCGAGGGCTGGATGCCAGCAAAGGGTGGTCAGCAGCACTTGTGTTAGGTCAGGCCTGAGCAGGGGAAACCGGCTACAGCTTCAGCTCAGGCTTCCAGCTCATAAGGTGGGCAAAAGCACACTGAATATTGCGTGTTTGTTGCTGAATATTGCATGATGCAAAGCACAGCTTTAACACCACTGCTTTTTGCTCTTGATGATGCTTGTGTTATCATCTAGTAAACTGAAAACAATTTCTACAAATTATAGACTTACTTGTATGTATTCACACACAGAGCATTCGAGTCATTAACTAAATCCCCATAACCTGTGTGCAGCCTCACTACGACCAAGGGCATGGAAAGCAAGCTGCAAATCACTGATCTCAAAGCCAGCTAGCTCAGTACCGCCTATCAAATAGCTAACAGAAGCACTGAGAAGATTCATACTTTGCAACTGGAGAACAGCACTAACTTTAAATCCATAACATGAAAAGTAACAGTAATCAAGACCCTTCTCACTACAGAGTAAATCAGTAATTTTAACAAAGCTCTCAATTTATCAAATAAAAATACAGCAGCAGTATTTGGACGCCGATGGCTCAAACACTGCACAGCAGAGACAGTGAGGTGAACCACACTCCGGGTGGTTTTTATTTTATTCCATTTGTTAACAGATGGAGGCGCGGGAGTTTTCCGAGCCCGTCAGCACACGGGAAGCAAGTGGTGCAGGACAGGGTCTGCAGGACAGGACAAGGTCTGCAGTGCAGAAGGCTCCTCCAAGGAGCTTTTCCTTCCAAATGAGACTGGATTTTTGTGTCTATTTTCACTTCTAAGCAGCAGCAACACAAACGCACGCGTTAGGATGCGAGTTTAAACCAAAAAGCACGGAGAGCTTCAGTGAGGGCAGAGGGAGCCTCCTCCTCCGAGCAGGCAGTGATCGATCACCGAGGGCACGAGAGCCCGGCACAAACTGCCGGGGGATATAACGGGGGACGTAAGGGGGGAGCAACAGCCTCTGCTGTGTAACAAAATCCATCTTTACACGTGAGATGATGCTTTTAAAAGCTGGGTAGTTTCTTACTGCACATAAGGAGAAGAGCAAGCTCAAAGAGCTTCCAGAAATAGAGCCTCTGGAAAAGGAAAGAAAACCCCGCTCCGACCGCCCCTCGGCTGCAGTGCCCATGGCAGCGTGCTGCCCGCGGGGGACGGCGGCTCGTCCGGGAGGCCCCTGCTTTGGTTTCGTTTTGTTTCGCTCTAATTACAGACGTGGCGCAGGAAAGTTTGATAAAAACACACGTAGTTCCATTTCTGGTGCACAACAGGTACCATACACTGAAGGTAAACGTGGATCTCTAGCCAGGCGCCGGAAGACAGGCCCACTGCTCCTCACTGTCAGCTCCGTGATCTTTGCACACATCTGTGCTGTCCAAGACAGCATTATTCCAAGCATACTATTATTCCAAGCGCACTGTTATCCCAAGTGCACTATTACTCCAAGTGTACATTACTCCAGCATTATTCCAAGTGCATCTCTAAATTTTCATCTATTTACCCTAACTATAGTGGTATTTGTGATGCTGCCTTGTTGACACCTTTTTTTCCTGAGTATGGAGGCACCAAGACATTTTGGGTGTTGTAAGGATTCACTTCTCTAAGGGAGAGGCAGGAAATCTCTCTTCAGCTACAACTTCCTTAGCCAAGGAAAACAAGGAGTTTGTTGCATAAACTCGTGCTCTGTAGATCTTGCAACCTTTGGGACAGGGGACTTTTGCTTTCTGGAATATTCTCATTCATAAATATCCTTTCTTTCCCTACTGGCTTCACAAACATCAGTCCTAGGGTGAAACATTCGACTTCTGTAGGGTTCATCCACGACACTGCAAGTAGTAACACCAGGTTTTCTGTTCTATCAACAACAACACACCCTTTGCTTACTTTTCCTATGGCCATTCACACTGCTACTGTCTCTCTCCCTCTCCCTTTCTTTCTTTTTTCCAAGTATATAGTTAATTCTAATTACTAACAGCCACCTCCTGATCTGGGGGGTGTATCCAGAGGCGTATCCATCACTCCACGTGCTCTGAGCCACACTCAAGCAACCAAAATCCCCTGTAAATTTATGCCTTTCCAGTGTTACTTCACAAGGGCAGTTTTAAAACTGCAGGGCAGGTAGCGTAGGGCTATTTCATTGTACAAAAGAACAGTTTATTTGCCTCCATGTCTGGACATGAATGGTGCTGAGGCTTACGGTTTTCCAGCCTTGACGAGGTTTCTGTTACAAAAATGAGGGTTACAAAAATGAAAAAACAAAGCGGTAGCAACATGCAGGATGTTTGCTTTGTTTGAAGAAGCAGAGCAAAAAAATAAGCAGCATCATTAACTAAGCTACTGATAGGCTTAATGGCTATTCTGTTTTCTCCCAAAATGACATTAGGAACAGTCTGAGTTTCAGAATATATAACTTGTTTTGCTAAAACCTTCTAGCTGTTTAGCTACATATATTGTACAAGCACAGTTGGAAGAAAAGATAACTAAAAATCAAAAAGAAAAATAGTATTTGAAATATTCAAAGAAAAAATACTTTGATTTGTATCTAAGTGAAGGCTCAGACTTTTCCATCACCCTGACAAGAGTGACCAAAGGCCAATAAAAAACCAAGGTTGTCCATTACTCACACCTACCGTTCCAATCTGGAAATACTGGAGAAGTCTTACAAGGAACAATTAAAAGAAAGTAAGCAAAGCTAAATACATCCATAGGAGTTGCCACAGACCATGGGGGAAGCTTCTCCAGCTGTCACCGAGCAGTCCAAGTTACGTACCTGCCAGGAGGGTCTTTCAGCTAAATCAGTCTTTTAAAGAGGATCTTATTTAGGTGCTGAATTACCAGTTTTCACTTTACACAATTAGAGTAATCCTTTAATAACTGTATATTGACTGTCAGTAGTAGAAAAATCCAAGGAGAGAGCACTGAGCCCCGTATCTAACCAGTCATGTAAAAATGCGACCAGATGAGCTTTACAGTGTGAAATTTCTCACTGCTGCTGGTTCTTCACGAGATTAATGCCTAGATTTCTATCTGACACCTTTTCCTGAGCCTTTGTGCGTGCACAGAGCTATGCTCCTCTCCACCATCCTCATCGGGAAAACCGGATTCTGACTATTGCAGTAGAAGGCCCTGCTTGAACAGCACTGCTTTGCTTTTAGACTGCTGAGGCTCCAGAATTAAGAAATAAATGTGCAGTTGAACCTTGAGAAAGCTCCCGCTCAGCACACATTCACAGAAGACAGGGTAGAACCGCCCAAAACCTCAGAAAGGATGAGGAGCTGGGCCAAATGCACCTGTGTGGGGACGGGCAGCCCCCCGGCACCCGCTGCCACTGCTGCCTTTCTCAGGCTGAATCACGGAGCTGGGCGCCGTTCGCAGATCAGACCCGTCCCAGCTGTGAAAGAAACTGTGCTGGTTCGCAAGGGTGAAAGCAGAGCGCTTCCCGGCCTCTCCCGGGGCTTGTCCGGGGGCTGTGCACGTACGGGGCATCTTAAAGACACAGAAGTAGGGAGACGACTAAGTCAAGCCGTGCAGAGTGGTCCAGCGCAGGCGCACGGGCGCATCCTTGCTGTCTGCAACTCACACCGCGTTACTGTTCTCAGCCAGCTCTGTCTTTCCATGTCCTAAGCATGGACTAGAAAAGCAGCAATGCAGCAGAAGGCCTGAGCAACGCGGAGACCCTTTGGAGCACGTCCTGTGTCGGCAGAAGTTCCTGATCGGCCCTTTCTGCCTCTCCCTCAGCAGCAAGGAACAAATTGGCTGTTTCACGGGGCAGCCGGGAGGAGAAACCGGCCTCGGGAAGGCTGGGATGCTGCCAAGCACCATCCCCTGGTGCACTCAGCCCTCTGTTAAAATTCAGATTTGTTTGGAAAGACGAGGATTGAGGAAGCTTTTTGCCATGTCGCTGGCTGCACGGATGACCCGGAGGAGGACAGACAGCATCGCAGCGGCTGTCAGGCTTTTTCTGCTCCTTTCCAATATCCTAAGAAGATACTACAGAAGCCGGCAATATCTGTGAATTATTAGCCCATGCTCCTCAGGTAGAGAGACCAGACTGCAGAGATGAGCAGAGATACTTCGATATTAACAAGGCCCTTTATACCCCAGAATAGCTCAACCTGGCCTGGCTTGGGGCATTTTCTTGGCACAGGAAGAGACTGGTCCCCTTGGCTGCTCCAACTGGAATCTGGCAGCAGCTTTTCTGCCTAATGGGCAGAGGGTACTGGAGCCTGCACCTCCAGCTCCTGGAAATGAGGAAGAACCACCCAACACTTAGAGCTCTCAGGCTTAATATCCTCCCTCCTTGACACAAACGCTGTGTGTAAGGTCTGCGCCAAGCCACGGCAGATCCAAAGGTGGTGTTTTAATCCAGTTACTGACCCGTAAATGTACTATTAGTTCGCACCTGTGAGATCCCTTTTGGGCTGACGGAGCGGATTCGCTTTGCAGGAGTTGCCCGTCTCCGTGCTGTGGCTGCGCGAGGGCCGCCCGCCCCGCGCGGGAGCGGAACCGTCGCTCTGCAGCCCAGCAGGGACTCGTGCGTCAAGGCCGCGCAGCCGAGCACCCTCCCGGCTCATCCCGGCAGGCGCTGCTGGGGCTGGCAGGAAGGGGACGCTGGCGGGGGAAGCGGCCGCGGGGCCTCCGCACGACACCTCCTCTCACGGGCGCTGCCGGAGGGCGCCCGGAACCGCTCCGGGATCTGCAGCCCCTTAGCCGCCGATGCGGCCGCTCATCAGCAACAGCAAACACAGTCACTCGCTCATTATTACTGCCCAGGCTTGACACTAATTACCCTGCTGATGAGAGAACCAGGGCAGCCAAGCTGGGAGATGTGCTAGCCCTCGTAGACTCCTAATTCCTATAAAACTCTGTGATTTCACTTGAAATACTTACAAATTCTTTTGGTTCTCAGATTGTTTTTTTTTTTTCAACCAATATGCAGCCCTATTAAAACCTGCCATTTTATAAAAATCCTCCGCTCCCTGACTAACCCTAGTGTAATATAAAATGTATTTACGGGGTGAAAGCACTTGAATTGCTGTCTTGGGAGTCATGCCATACACCCACAGCACAAATACCTCCCAAAGAAAATTAGTCATCTGCTTCCAACTGTCAAGACCCAGTAAAAAAGACACCAAACTACTGTCTTGGAAGCAGTCTGAAAATCTCACCGTTGAGCTTCTGCACATCTCACAGTATTTTCAGAAGCCACATAAACAATTTCAGCCCTGTAATAAGAAGGCAGATGGAAAAAACCACAGTAGAGAAGGATTTGGGTATCGTTTTAGAGGATCAGTGTTTCTGCCTCCGTTTTGCACCGTTTACAGCATCGGTTAAACAGCACGAAACTGCTCAATGTTTGCAGCCAGGGAAGCCGTAAGGCAAAGCAGTGCAAACCAGTGCATTACAGTAGTCTGGATTTGGGTTTTTTAAGTCAGAAGTACCGTTAAATGAGAGCCAGTATTATGAATGCAATGAAGACATCCCAGCGGTAAAGGCAAAGCAATTCTAGCAGCTCTTCTACATCCCGAGAGGCAAATGATTTTTCAGAAATTCTTTCTGTGGTTGATTCTAGGTGGGTTGTACCTGGACAGACCTGCTGCTCTGAGGGCACCGTGTACACTCTTAAGCACCCCAAGGCAGATATTAACCCAACAAAAGCATATTTTGCTGATAGAAATGTGTTTATACAAGAAGGCTTCCCAGGGCAGCATTTCATTTCCTAGGTTAGGCTAAAGCTATGTAACTAAATAGAACTTATTTTAATCTGCAAATCCCATACAAGCAATCTTCCCGTTGTTTCCACAGCCAGAACAGGACTTACTCAAGTCCTGAGGACAAGGAACAGGCACACAGCTTGTAGAGCTCATCCCAGCCTGACAAAAGGCAAATTACATCAATAGTAAAGTATGGGCAATTCTTGAAGCGCAGGTTTTAAGTAGCATTAGCTCTTCAGTGCTTTGCAGGAGGAGACAATGGCTTTGAGAAGGTCACCACTAGCCTATTTATTTTTAAACCCTTACTCTGCAAAAACCACCTAATATTAGTGTGTTTAGCTAAATGCTGCAAATAGCGCCAGCAGACCTGGGCGCTGCACGGAGCCGCGGTACCTGTTTATAGGCACCGTGAAGGAGGATCGTGGCCTTCACCCCCTGTCACTTCAGAACCACTGCAAAGGCCCCCTGCCTTCTTAAGATAATTTGTTTCACTATATGTTAATAAAAATATCAACAAGCAAACCTTCCTGAACAAGCCTGGGTACCCTCCCTTTTGGTGGTATTACACCAACAGGGCGATGAACACGGGCACCAGCTAACGCGCGAACGGATCAAACCGAGGACAGGCTCCGCAGCAGAGCCGCTTCCGCAAGATCCCGCCATCCCAACGGCACAATGAATACGAACCGTTCCCCACGGAATAAGGGGGGATGGCCAGCTGTAAGGGAGCCCCCTCCCCTACTGCTTTGTAAGGTCTCTTTGTTTTTAATAGATGCCCAGGATGCCTGAACTGGTGCCCATTCACTTGCTACCTACTCAACAGGAGAGGATTTCAGCACATACGAAGCTAAACTTGCCCCTCAGCTCAACAGGGTCTCCAATTTGAGCAGCAAACAACTCCTGAAACGCAGGGAAGATTTTTCATGGGCTACCGTTGGCATTTTCAAAGGAAGCCTCAAGCAGATGCACCCATTCAGCCGCCTTTCACAGGGATTTGGGAGGTGCAATTCCCTTAGGCTCCTTGGAAAATTGCAGCCTATTATTAGTCACTGCAGCCCACGTCAGCAAAACAGTGGCTCTTCATTACAATATTTTAATACTTGGAAGTGCTAATTGAGGTTAAGCTCAGGTTGTGCCAGTAATGCTAAAGACATCCAAATGAAACTGCTCTAAATAACGGCGAGTTTAGAGAGCAGGTGGATGCGGAGCCCGGAGACGAGGCCCCTTTGCGAGGTTAGAGCGGGAGCAGCAGCGCACGCCCCCGCCATCCTCCCGGAGCCGGCCCGCCGGGTCCAGCTGCACGGGAACAGAAGGCAGAAGGTATCAGAGAAGGAAGTGCTTCAGGAACAGACGTTTTATTCGGGCGCTTCAGGGCGCGCTGGGTGCCTGAGCGCAGCAGTTAACGGGAGCTGTGGGAACGCGGCGGGCGCCCCGTTGAGCCGGGGATCAGCGGCGCCGGGCCCGCCTTGCCCTGCCATCCACGGATAAAAGTCACCCTTCCCCTCACTCATGTTTTTCCTTGTTGTTTTTGAGGGAAAACTATGAGGCAGGGCAGGGTTTGTCCAGCTATGCGGACAGGAACCTAATCAAACTAGACGATTTCCATCCCTGAGGGCAAGAGAAGTATTTTTCCAGGTACAAGCCAGAAAATCTTTCGCGTTACAATTGCTGGAACAAATGGGGAGGTGTCACTTGTTTTGGGGACTCAGATTTGGGGGATTTCTACTTAGAAAACTCCAGTGGCCGCTGTTCCTGGGCTCCAGCCCCACACTTGGCCAAAGCAGTTTTACCTCCAGCCTCTGCCTCCAGCCATAGGACCGATGTTTGCCGAGCTAACAGTGGAAACACTGTTCTAGAAAGAATCCCACTAGGGCTTTTTTTCCCAGATTTTCAAATAAATTAGTAATTAAATCACCCTGTGCCTGCCATCCTTCTTTTTTTTTCTTCTTTCTTGAAAAATGAATGAAAAAGGGAGAGACTAAATTCAGATATTTCTTACACTTAAAAACAGTGAGGCATTCTGAAAAATCAAGATGTTAAGTTTGTTAAATTAAGCTGCAAGGCTTAATTTGGAATCATTTTTATATTAAGAACATTGCTCACAGGAGCTACAGCCTGGGGACTCCGGGCTCCCAGGCATCTCACTCAACGCGAAATGAAGCACTCCACTTTGGATCAAAAATAATCCAAAACCAAATTTCATTTCTGTCTGAAAAAAGCAAATTTTCTAGGGGATTTTTTTGTGTGTGAAAATAAAAATAAAATTACATCTCACATGTTCTATTCTTACAGAAAAAGTCTTACTGATTTACCAGGGAAGTAAAGCTCTCACCGGAGCTTTTCAATAAGAAACAAGATTTCAAACAGGTCACCCAGAAATAAAAAAAAAAAAAAAAAAAAGCACAAAAAACACCCCCAATGACTTAACCATTTGCATCGAAGGACCATCCTCACCAGCTTAACTAGTCTGTTTTATATCACAGATTAGGAACTGTATTTTGAACTACTTGAAAGTCTGGAAGCACTGCACATTTAAAGAACATCCATAGGCTGCAGGGATGAATTTAAATACAATACTGGGGCAACCAGCTATGGGAATGGTAGCTGACCAACCTGTAGATGACTGCCGGGCCCGGCCGTGCCGCTGCCCGCGCTCGGTGCCCAGGCTGTTCCCGCCGCGCTCCCGGCTGGCGCTGGACGGTGCCAGCAGGATAAATAACAGGGATTTGCCTTCCGGGGCCCTGCGCTTCGAAAATCCCGCTTCTTTGAGCCTTCGCAGGGCAGCGGAGCAGTAGGCAGTTGTGCAAGGTGAAATCGGGACATTGTGCAATGTCCCGAAGGAAGAAATGAAGGGGCCTAAACTGGGGGTGTTTATGCCTATGTTACCCGTGCAGAGGCATCCAGACAGGCCCCCAACTTTGTTCTTAAAGCCCCTCTGCAGCATCACTAAATGGAGGCTTTGAACAGCCAACCCGTAAGCTTCAGGTGTTACCCCTGTAGTAAGGATGTTCAGTTCTTCATTAATGGCCTGGGAAAAAGACTTTTAAGCGTCCAAGTTTAATGCTGCAGTGACAATTTTTAATGTCAGCTTCTAAAAGGCCTGGAAGGCGAATTCAGGAGCCGATACTAATTCATCCCTCTTATGGGCAATAAAATCAACAATCAAGTCCAAATCAGTATTTTCCCCACAAAAGGAATGGTACAGAATAGTACAGAGATAACACAGAAGTTCTGCTCTGGCTGAAGTTCTTTCTCTCCTCTGGCTTTGCATTGGGCAGCCTGGTTAACGTGGGTCTCTGCCTCTCACTAAAAGGTATTTTTGAGGCTCCTGCCTTATTAGGTGGTTTCAGTTTTAAATCCACAGTGTTCCAAGTGCTCTTAAAATACCAAAGAAAAGCACAGCTAGAACAAGAACTCTAGTTTACATTTTGCTTTCAAAAGGGAAAAAAATCCTCCTTATTATTAAAAAGGCAGATTCACCTTATTATTAGGTGCTGCGGAGCCGCAAACGCTTCGCAGTGGCACCGTCCCAAATGATTTATAATCCGAGTAATCACAGTGGAAGTGTCACCTGTGAAGACAAGCTTGGTTTAATAGGCTTCACATCCACTCTCTGCCTTCAAGCTCATACTGATAAATTTCCTTCTCCTTCAAAACACAAATTTTATATAAAATACGTCAGTAATGTACAAGCCATATTCAAAGCATTAAAGCAATATTCAAGCATTTAAAAACACTCAAGAGAAGTG
The DNA here is from genome assembly GCA_035222435.1 of Microcambeva ribeirae. NCBI lineage: Eukaryota > Metazoa > Chordata > Actinopteri > Siluriformes > Trichomycteridae > Microcambeva > Microcambeva ribeirae. The sequence goes on from JAYECN010477819.1 coordinate 12,437, forward strand.
GCACAGGATAAGATGACAGTTACCAGAGAAAGGAAGAAATAAAACCAGGACAAATTTTGTGCCTGGGTAATGTTAATGTCCCTGCGAGTATGTTCGCCAAGAAAATTAAATAGCCTGAAGTACTTAAGAAAGGCTGATTTTCCATCTTAGGTACAGAGGCACTAAACTATTGGAGTGGTACCTTTTCCCGTTAATATTTTATACAGGTTTGACATTTTGTCACCTAAGAGTTGAATTTAAGCAAGCGTTTGTGGGAACGTTTGGGTTTTCCTTTTTATTTTGGGGGCCGTTGAGAAGAGCTGCCCTCTCGCACAGCAGACGCGGTGCCCGGGGCCCCCCCAGCCTCCCAGCCCTCCCTCTGCTTCGACCTGCTGCGTCGTCGCCGCTTCTGCAAACTTGCACTGACAGATATTTCCCCATTTATATTAAACGCACACTATGAAGATGCTTCACAGATACCAGTCTCTTTTATATTTATTCTGTGTACAGAAAAATATCTGTGTATATACCAAATATCTTTTCCAATTGACCAAGTCAGACAATATTTCAGTAAACTGAGAGCTGCTCCTTCAAACCGAAGTGAGACAAAGGACACACATAGGCTATGTGAATAAGGGAAGTATCATTTAAGTGCCGTTTCTTTTTCCTTTTAGGATATAAACACAAGCACAACACATCATCACACTTCATTGCTGAGGGGAGGATTTCTAAAGAGCAGTTATTTTCCAGTATAACATTCTGTGCATCCGCCGATGACTGGCAAAAGCCTCATGCCTTTTGTATTTGAAAAGAAACTGGAAATCACCAAGCTGGCACTACTGGGTCTGCAGAAACGGGAATCTACCAGTTGTGATTCATCATTTTAGCACCTAGAAGTACTATCTAAATAGAGGGTCATGGAACTTAACATGCAACATGTAACCTTGTGGGGTTCTTTTCTTTTTAATTTACAAATGATAACAGACAAATTTTCATATTTTCTCCTTCTAATCATTAAAAACTCATTTTCTAAATACCAGCATCTTCCTATGCACAGTGGAGCTTAACATGCAATTTTTTGTTCCCAACTGCCTAATGACTAGATTTTTATATTCAGTATTAAAGTTTAAAGAATGATGCTTTGGTTACTCCAAAAGGCAATGATGGGGGCAAAACCATGGTAAAACAAATCCTTTCTTAGTGACCTCCTGTTTTTCTCTTGGCAGGCTGTCGTATCGGACTGGTCAAGACACAGCTAACTGCGACACATGCAGGAACAGCGCATGTATCATCTATAGGTGAGCTAAAATACTTCTCATTGAGCAAAAGTAAGGCTTTATTCATTTATTCATTAATGCAAGACCAAATGTTACCCTTGATGAAATTATTTTAATAACATGAAAACAGTTCAAAGTAAATTTTCCTTCAGTAAATTCACAAAATTCAACGTGTCAATACTGACATTAAAATACAAGGCAAAAGCGGCCCATGAATGCGGCAGATTCTTTTCTGCTCTGCTTTGCATGTCTAAATTGCTGTTTAAAGAGCACACTGCAGTTTATCTCGCACGTGCCTTATTCAGCCAGGTGCAACTGCAGCCTTCCAGGGAAAGCACTGAGGTCTGGGAAACCTCCTGCTCATGCTGCAATATCCCTGACATTCTGTGTGGAAGGGAGGAAGGAAGGAAGGAAGGAGGAGATTATGTTTCTGTCAGCAGGATCTGCCTGGGACTAATTCAAGGCTCCTTTGGAGGAGGCTTTCTTGAGGCTGCAGTAGCAGAATGAGTCGTGGCCATTCCAGAGCAGGGAGGTTTCTGCTGCGTCGAGCTAGGAAGTAGGTGCCGCTCCAGGAAAAGGAGCTTCTGCAGAAACTGCTGGGAAACTCTTGTGCTGCTCTGTACTCTGAGGAGCCCTCTGAGTTACTCCCCAGCAGAGTAGTTCCCGTGCCCGCTGTGGATGCCACGAGCCTTCCCCTGAGCAGGAGATGCTACCCTGCCTGCCCAGCCTGCGCCGCGCACACCGGCACAGGCCGTTCTGCTCAGCACTACCCGTGCAGCTCAGCGATGGGAAGACATCATTTTCATACACATTTGCTGCCCAACACTTCAACGCACTTCCCAGTGCTTTATTTAACAGTAAACTCACTTACTTTAAAGTTATGGAATTCCTGCTTGATACGAACTACTGGAAACAAGATGCGTATGGAAAGTGGGAAGGCTCCTACGGAAGAGCAGCCAGGTGCTGTCAGCCTTACGGAGCGCTGCAGTAACAGAGCGCTGCCCGAGGGCTTGTAGTGCAGAGTGCCAGGCAGAGCCCGCGAGCCCTCACCCCTGTGCCCAGGTCCCAGCGGTGCAGGAGGCGGCCACTCGTGTCAGAATTATCCTCCTCTTGCAGGTTCACCTCTCACCCTTACAGCAAATAAAGCTAATGCAGAAGTGCGAATTTGAGGCGTTTCCCCGCACAAACACTGCCAGCGGGTTTGGGAGTCCTGGCTCTTCCTGTTTCCTGCTGCAGTAGCCGTTTGGGCGGGAGCTTTCAGTGCTCAGCATTCGCCTAACGCGTTTCCCGTGGAGGTTTTAGCAAAAAACCAGCGCGCTCTGACAGACCGGGGAAGGGGTTCTGCCGGCGGGACGCCTCGACCAGGCGACAGCGCAGAGCAGCGGGACCCGCGGCCGGAATTAGGAGGACAAGATAAGCAGCCCGAAGGGAGAAAGGAGAACTCGCTGATAAGAGTAGCGCTCGGGCAGAACGCCTTGTAGGGGCACCTCCTCCGCGAGTCCAGTACTGCGGTACTGAAACCTCTGGAAAACAACGGGGCGTTGCATTAGCAACTCCGCTGCAGCCTGCGCCTCCACGCGCACCGTGCCCTGGGCAGAGCCCGCGGCACGGGCTGCCCGGCGCTGACCTCACTGCTCCTGGAGACCCTCAGCGGAACCGAAGCTCAAACCTGCCCTGCCTTCAGCCACGTCGGGCCCTCCAGGGCAGCCTGCAGCTCAGGGGGCTTTTGGAGCTGCCCATGGAACCGATCAGAGGCTACGAGCATCATCCCATCGGAGCTGCTTTTCCAGGGAGTGCCCATGGAAACCCAAGGAATTGCTCGTTGTGCCCGAGTTCAGCGGGGCCCTTGCCGTGGGGAGGAAGGGGGTCGTGCGCAGGGCAGCGCTATGAGCCGCGTCCTGACGGAGCAGAGCAAAACCCACGGGGAACCGAAACTTCCGCACGGCCAACTTGGCTTGGCACTGTAATTTCAGCACCAGACCCGATTCAGCCGGAACGCTGTAGCAGCGCAGGATACCAAGAGCTCGTTCAGAGCTTCGCTTTTCAAAGCTGAACGGAATCACATGTTCAGAGCAATGAATGAGCTGCCCCGCTGCCCATCCGACCGCAGCCTGCGACGCCGCGCGGCCGGGCCGGGAAGCCGGAAGGCAGGAACCAGGGAATTGATTTTCGTCCCCTCCGGATGACATTCTGAGAATGTTAATGTGATCCAGCGCGAGAGCTAAGGACTGTGTGGAAGAAGACAAAAAATGACTACAGGACCTCAAATTATAAATTCTAAATTGGGTTTTTCCAATTCTAAATTCTAACAATAGGATTTTAAGAATACAGCTCTTTTGCATGTGGAATTTCCATTTAGGGATTCCAAATCTATTTTTATATGATTTTTCTGTTCCTTTGTGTTGATTTGGAAAATAACACATATTTCCCAGTATCAAAGAAAAAAAGGGAAATTTATGAATTTATTTTTATTTATGAATTAATAAGAAACTGAGCAAGCCTGACTTTTTGAGCCTCACAAAATTTTGTAATAAAAAGCACTTACTTTGTACATTTGAGTAAAAACAACAGCACTTTTGCAAAGTCTAGTGGCGTCGTATGAGGTTGCTGGAGGAATCACGCCAAAGGTTTGTTTTAAGGGCAACCTATCAGCAGGCTAGGATCGATCTCATACGGGTAGCAGGGTTCGTGCTACATCTCTCAGAGCTGCAGGCCCAAATACAGCAGGAAGATCAACTTTTTAGTCAGCAACATTGTCACCGTCACAGTCTTTAAAAAGAGCGAGTGTATGAAGCCCCAGCTACACAGCAATGGTCCAGAGCAGTCAGTAAAAGGTATCCAGCATCATTTTGCTCCAGGCAGAATTTAAATAAGTAGTCAAAAAAAAAGTTGTTTTAAGTAGTAAAAAGAAATCACAAAATGGTACTATTGACATCAGCGTTAAATGTTCATCTATTCTATTAGTACCAGCATCTCAACCTGCACTCACAAAACACAGTTCCAAAATCTTTTACAAACCAATCTGTATCCCCCACAGAAATTTTTAAGGACAGAGAGTAATTTTTTATAAGGATCCATTAGGACATGTTGTCAGGACCACGACAACTCCAATACTTAAGTCTAGCAAAATCTCACTACTAAGAAGAAGCATCACTGGCATGCAGCAACTGCACAAATTCTATCACACCCCAAACCTGCCTGGACTAAAATCCTCATAGCCTGTTTTATGCTGTGATTATCTTTTTGTGGAACTGCCCTTTCCATTCCTGCTTAAATCACTACCTGTTGTGAATTTTAATCCTTTAACAGGCAGCTATAGGAGAAAATGAGTCTTCTGTTTAGTATTTTGTGCATTATTCTTCAGCATCCATCATCATAGAGATATTCTTCAGAATTGTCTCCACGGAAGAACATCTTAAAGAATGCAAACTAGACTTCCTTTTGGTCCAAAACCATCACAAATGCTCAGCAGTATTTAACAAAGTTTCTTTAGCTTCTAAAACTGTATTTTTTTTAGACAAAATCACGACTTCTGCAGGGAGGAAAGAACAAACTAAGTCAAGACTGCGCTACCATAGTTCTTGGAAAAAGAAATACTCAAAGCCGCACCGACCATTAACTTGGATACTTTTTACTCCTTTGAAATTTCATCTGCTATTTTTCAATATTTAATTTTGCCTTTGATATTAAAGTTCTCCTGAAGAGTGCTCCAACTATTCAGTTGAAGAGATTATTAAAATCTGTCTCAATCCAGCACTGCCAAGTGAAACAAGCTGACAAGCTAAAGTCATGCTGAGACAATTTAATCAGGGAAAACAGAGTCCACATGGAATTAATTCATCTGTGGTAGTCTAGGAAAATTATTATAGAAATATACATTAAGCAAGCACCTGAGATATCAGTATAGCAAAGACAGGTAACGAAGTGACTGGTATAGCAATTTGCACCCTCTTATTTCCATCCTAAGTTACCTTCCTCCTCATCTTCTCTGGACTGCAAGATGCCTAGTAGGAAAACGTGCACCGGAACGGCTGGAGAACCCGGACAGCACTCCGGCTCCTTGGCATTAGCGGGATTCAGGTTAAACCAGAGAATTTAAAAGAAGGATCCTTGTAAAGGGGTATTAACCTAAATTTCCAGGTGATTAGCACTTATCTGGGTCCTGTGCTTTCAAGCCACAGCACGCACTAATTCCATGTCATCCGATTAAGACAACGCGGAATGACACGCACGGATACCTGGCCCGTGCAGGGGCAGGTTCGAGGCACTGAACAAACGCTTGTGGGATTTGGGGCTCAGCACCTTTACTGCAGCCCAAAAGGTAAACTGGGGTAGAGCCGAAGCAGTGCGGAGCTCCAGCCGCGGGCCGGGCGCCGGGGTCCCCACACTCCCACCGCTTCCATTCCCAGCCAGCCCAGGGAGGAAGAAGCTTTCAGGGCTGCTCTGCTCTTAGCCCTGGCCTCTTCCTGCAACGCTCCGTTATTCCCCCCAATCCAACTGGCACGGCCGGGAGGAGCCGGCTGCCCCGCGCTCAGGGCCGGGACGCCCGGGGGACACTCCACAAAACACAACCCCCCAAACAGCCCCAAACTTCAGTCAGTGTCTTTGATTCCCTCTCCTCTCTCTGAGAAGGATAAAATCCTCTTAGAGCAGAAGGTGTGAGATAAGATGTGCTCAGTTTGCCAAGGCTGCAGTACTAAGTCTCCCAAGAAATCTCCTGTAACTGTCATTATTCCAGCCTGTTTGGAGAGTTCCCTCTGAAATGGGAAGTATTTTGTACTGGATATGCTGGCACACATTCAAGGCAGGGAAAAAGCAAACAAAAAAGAAAAAACAGCCAGAGCTTCTCTAACCATATAGTTTAAACAGGCAATAGCAGAAAGGGCTCTGAAAACATATTTAATGTTTATTAAAAATGAACCGACATCCAGTAGCAACAAACTCTCACTCATGCAACAGGGAAATAGCAAATTCAGTCAGTGAAAACCCAAGCAAGGTCAGAGGGGGAGCTGAAAGGGTAACCTGTCTAGGTGCCTCAACAGGTGGATTCAGCCACAGTCTTTAATTTGATCATGTCCTATTAATTGTAAAGTGTTAAAGGAAAGAAGAAAAATTAAGTACTTCATCTTTATCACATTTCTTAATTGCAGGCAGAATGTTTTAGGCTGTACAGGGCAGCTATATTGTAAAACTTAGGTGTAGTTACTGAATGTGAGTTTACACTTACATGAGTAGTTGCCCTTAATTCTGTGTAATTTTAATGGCAAATAGTTTTTTTGTTGTTTATTTTTTTATTTAGCTAGACCAGATCTGCAGCTATAACCCAGGGCTCTGCATCATCCCGTGTTTCGTTCCCACAGAGTTCTACCCTATTTCACTGCGCAGAGGGCTAAGCTCAACTCCTCACTATCTCATTCAGATGCTCTCAGTGCAGGCAAGAGGGCTGCAAGGAAAAGGAGAAAATCCTTCGACAGGGCATTTCTCCCTATGGATCGGGGCAAAGGAGCATCCGCAGGCTCCCGGCCCACGCAGACCCTTGTGCAGCAACCCAGGCTGCAGCACCTCCTCGTTTGTCTTTCATAACATGAAGACTTTTAGTACTCGCTCTCGCTTCTCTGCGAGAACTGCAGAGATTGGATTTGAACATTTATTTTGTATTTAATTTTAATAAATGAAGCCCTGGGAGAGCAGTGTCAGATGCTGTCTTAATAGAAATCTCTGTATCGCGGTAATTTAGTAGCTAATTGCTTTTTTCTTCCCCCATTTTTAGCGTGGAGTTGGATTTTAAGCAGCAAGAAGATAAACTACAGCCAGTTTTGAGAAAACTTCATCCCATTGAGGAAACTCAGGTTGCACCTTTGCCTTATTCTCAGGAGAGTTACTCCTCAACTCCCAAGCAAAAATCCAAAACTGAGTCAAAAAAGCACGGAAGATGGAAACTCTGGTTCCTTTAACCAAGTCCATGGCATATGGAGCTCAAGGCCTTCTTTGAGAAGTATCTGGAATAATCCTCTCACTCACAGAAAAGGGATCTTGGAAACTCGGTCCATGTTATCAGCCACTGTTGTTCTGACTACTCCGGCAGCATTCAGTTCTCATCACATGTACCAAAAAGGCCTTTGTACCCATGAACCAGTGTTCAGGAGCGAGGCATTAAGTGACACCTTGTCAACTTCTCCTTGCAGTTCACCAGTGTGGGATGTAAACCCTGAATTGAAGTTTGTACAAAGATGGAAAGCAAAACTATTTTTCTCCCTTTAGATCTGGAAGCATCACATTTTAACCTGTTAAATTGTAGGCTGTCATCCTGTACACAGCTAAATATCACTATTGTTTTGAAGCCTTTTGAGGGTTTGTTTTATTGTCTTTAAACACCAGTGAGGAGAAAAAAAGAAAAAACAGGCAAGCCTTACGTTTGCTCTTCAGTTTTACAAACCCTGGAGGATCGGGGAGTGCAATTTTCAGCACAGATATCCTGGACAAAGCACAATTTTTCATGTGGTCCGAGACCATGAATAATCAATCTTTAAGGTGTGACTATATGTATATTTGCCTTCATGTGTTGTAAACTTCAGCCAAGTTCTGACATGTCAACCTTGTACCATCTTTTTTAATTTAGCTCTGACCACAGCTGCTGCCCTGTCTGCGCCGGGAGAGCGGCCCGGAGGCTCCCAAAGTCAGGACATGCCTTTAACCACACCAGTTCCACAGGGTCAAGGCTACGGGACAACAAACTGTCCCAGATCTCACTTTTAAATCTTTTGGTACCCAAAAGGTCTATATCAAACATTCTGGGACAGGGGTGGGAAAAAAATAAAAAGAAAAAAAAGCTATGATAAAAAGCTCTATGGATTGTTGGCATTTGCCATAATTTAATACCTTTTTGTAACACAGTCTTTGGAAAACCTGTACACAATTGCAAAAGGCTCCAGAAATTGTGGCATGCATTATGCTTGGAAGCCTGTTCAGAAGGACGAGACAAGTTTCAAGGGTATTTATTTAGCTGAGCTTTCCCAACAAACCTAGTTTATATCTAACTAATCCAGTAGTTGTACTTGCTTACAGCCTTAGGGAAGAAATGTGAATCAAATTTCCCCCTATTTAAAAAAGTGACAATTAATCTTGCTCCAAATTACATGCTGCAATCTTTTCCTTTACGTATTTGCTAATGTTATTAAAACTCTTACCTAAAATGATTGTTTGGAGAGAAATATTGAATGCAAGACCAGGCTAGAGAAGGGAAATTTTGCCCTTCTTTTAGGAGCGAAGATGATTTGAGGGACAATCTGGTTTGCAAGGTACTGCTTTTGAAATTTCATAGCCCACAGTGTCATTAAGATATTTACGCTTCAGTCTTTAGGCAGACTATAAAGGTGAAAGGAACATAGTCATTTACGGAAGATTTTGCACATACTAAAAACTTGGAATACTTTATGCTATTTTTTCCTAGCTCAAGCTGGAATCAGTGACTAATTTTTTTTAAAAAAATGAGAAAGATGATTTGTTCTTTGTTTCGGGGGAAAATAATAAGAAAAATAAGTTAATATGAGAACATGAATGTGGAAGATGCCAGAGCCACCTTCAGTGTGCTTTAGTGAAAAAATCCCTTTATAGTAAATCCCAGGAGGGCTACAGGTTCCCACACGTAAGTAACAATATCCTGAAATATCCTGTGAAAGCTGAAGGATTCAAAAGGGTGATCCTGTGTACCAGGAAGGAAGTGCAATTGTTTCATATGGAAAAACGTGTGTCATGTATTTTATACCATTTTTAATTAAAGCTATTATACTGTTTACAAGGCAGCCCACCTTACATGTTTTAGAACCCCAGGTATTTCAAAAAACTAACAATGAAAAAAAGTATTTTTCCTAAACAAAAAAGTCTCAAACACAGCTACAAGAAGAAAACACAGTGATATTCAGTATTTTAAGTAGTCGCAATGATGAACGAACTGGCGCATGCAAACACACCTGGCGTTTTAAGAAAGTAAGATCAAACTCTCTCCTCGCGGGGGAACAATTACAAATTGTTAATATCAACTAATCAGTAGCTTTTCGCATACACCTGTCCCAAAGGGTTGTGTGTGGGGACTCCGGTACAAAACCCCAGCCTGTTTTCCTGGGTGGTCACCGATTCCTGCAGAGAGTGGGGACCACTCAAATGCAGAGGCGGCAGCACTGGTGAAACGGCTAAGAGCTGAACGGGGAAGTTCTCAGCGAGTCTCCTACCCACGTCCAGGCTATTTTCTTAAACAAATGGCAAATTTTTAATTTTTTACATTTTTTTAAAAATGAAAAAGCTAACATACATATAGTCTTGCTTAAGATTACATGCCATGTCATACCGTACCATACAATGTAATTTGTAATAAAATGTTTTTGCAAGTGTGTAAGATGTATCATATTGTATTACATTTAGGATCACTCAGGCTCAGATTAGGTACTGAAACTTAATTCTTTAGAGCTTCTAATTCAATGCGACTGACATGGAGCTATTTTCACCCTAATGTAGAGGAGCTGTTTTCACCCTAGCGTAGAAGAAATTATGAACTGCAGGTATGAGGTTATAACCACGAAAACGCATCATCACCGTCGATGTGCCACGTAACGCAGCCTCACTGAACTCACTACAGCATCAGGCGTACACTAATACACTAATTTCCTATATGCACCGCTCCCATATCATGCTTAAAATATGATGTAGTTGATAAATCCTGCAGTGATTTTTTATTACTTGCTATTTTCTGAGTCTGCCTAATTTCCATTAAGCAGTTACATTCTTTGTTTTAGATCTACTAGGAAACACAGTTCATGTAAGTAGCACTTGTTTTCTTAAAGAAAAAGAATCACTGTAAGAAACAGTTGAAAAAAGAATCAGGATAAACTGAAAAAAAAAAGTCATGATTAAAACTGAAAAATCCTATTATAAGTACAAAGTGTTTGCTTTTTCTTGCTTCAGATGCAAAACAACCATCTATGCGGTTCACTTCGCTCTATGTCCTGATGTTTAGTCACTTTTAAAAAAAAAGGCAAGTAGATTCATTTTTCATGAACACTTCAAAATCAAGAACAGTTTTAAATTGCAGCCTTTCCCTTTGGCACCTGTGTGAGAGCACCCATGATGTGCTAATGCCCGAGTCCCTTAACTGGACTGCCCCAAAATATCGAACTGCTCTAGCTGCACATTTCTGTTCTAGCCAATGAAACAGGCTGCACAGGACAATCTTCAGCATTATTTCAGTACCCATAAAATACAACTGTTGCTTATTAAAGTAACTGCAGTGCTAGAATCAGGCTGCTGTTTTATTTAGGTGATCACTGTTTGTTTAGGTGAACGTAGTACAGCATATTTCATACCCATTTGCACTTCTACAATATTATTCATATCGCAGCATACAAAAAAGCTTGATACTGGTGATGGAACTGAATCGCTGCCATCATGCAAATGTAGATGTTGCAACCTCATATATTTTTGTAAAAGAGGAAAACATGTAATTTAATAAAAAATAAAATTTTTTACATCGTAGAAGTGAAGAAAATACAAGATCTGCCCAATAGCTTAGAGCTCACTGAAGAAAATGCATCATCTGCCCAATAACATGGAGCTCCCTATACCTTAAAATGCCTGTGTAAGGGTGGAAAGGCAGCTCGCATCCCTGGCTCTGGCTGCTTTGCCCCCTGGCGAGGAGCCGTCCTGGGGCCCCACGTTGTCCCTCCGCGGCCGCGGGCTCCTCCCTCGCCAGCCCGAGGAGGCTCCAGTCCCGCTCGGCTCGTGGCACAGGGCACCTCCCCGCTCGACGCGCTGGTAGCTCCTGCAGCTCTTCAGCTGCGACTTCACGGCGCTTCTGCTGTTTCTACCGCAGGCCGGGGAAGCAGGGCCAGCGGCCCCGCAGCAGGGAGGTCATGAGACCCTCCGGCCGCCGCACGGGTCCTCCCCGCCACGTTGGCGCCGCGGGCGCTCCTGCCGCCCTCCCCGCGCACCCGGGCCATGGGTTTCGGGCTCAGCAACCCAGCTGCTTCCCCTTGGTTTTGCACATGGGAATCACACCGAGCTGCCGACCACGAGCGAGCGGGGAGCTGCGCGGCTCCTCCTGGCCTTAACATCCCATCTGCAGGAGGCCAACGTGCTCACTCGCAGGGAACCTGGCATTTTCCAGAACTTACTAGGCAGGAAAATAGATTAAAATTATCAAAATTATACTTGGGAAAGACTAAAGTTGTGCTTGATTCACTTTTCCCAAGCGCCACTTTTGCACTACAAAGAGGTGGTGCGATAGGGAAATCCCACCGCAAGCTCAGCAGGGCTGGCAGAGCACACGCAGAAGGGGCACCTGCCCAAAGGCTCCTTGGAGCAGATACATAAAAACAGGTAATATTAAAAAATACCCCCTCTGGCCTCTCATCAGACCCCTCTGAATGCAGCCCTGCTGCTCCCAGCCCCAGCACAGGGGTTACACCCTATTCCTCCACAATAATAATGCAGAATAAACAGTCAAGGAGCCAGGAGTGGTCACAGAAGGGACCAGGAAACACACACAGGAAATACAGAAAAAGGCCAAGTTCAGAGTCACTTTTGATAAAAAGCATAGACTTATTAAGCCATTTTATTCAGGATTCTAGTGAGGGCACATAAGTGAGTAATAAACTGCACAAGTGCTAAAAATTATATACAGTGCTTGCCTTTACTGCAAATAACAGAGCCTTTTCACTCATTTAGCAAACAGAAAAAGTCAAAGTGAGAATTTCAGGAAAAAGTAGCCCAAAATAGCTAGTACTAAAAATGTAAAAATGTGTTTCTCTGAGCATTGGAAAGTCATTTGATTTGGTAGGCTGAGAGCTAACGCTGATTTCCAGGTATATAAATTCCCTGCTTTCATGGAAAACAACGCGGGTAATAACCAGAGTGTGCTTAAATCTTAGTTAGCACAGGCACTTATGTTCTTCTGAACTGGAGCAGAAGTCAGGGCTTTTTAAAGTCCTACACGTTGCTACCAACTTCCTTTGGTTACGGTCAAAACAACAGACTTTAGTCCATCCCTATCCACTCTCTTACTCCTTGCCTGCTTTTCCTTTTTATAATTGCTCTGTTTTATTTCAAGATAATTATCATTTGAAAGTATAAAATAAACCTAGCTGTTTATTGGTTTTTATTTAGTAACTTGGATATTTAAGGAAGCCATTTTTTCTCTTAAATATTGCAGCGTGAAAACAGGCTCTTTGAGCCCATTCAGCACTGCAGAAGAGGCATCTCAAACATAACTGGCCACGTAAGGTTTAACAGGCCAGATCTGCAACGAACACAAGGCGCAGCCTTGAGCAGACCCCTTCTAGGCAGCCTTGCTAGGAAGGGCCCTTTTCCATCCCTTTTCCAGGATTTTGTTACTGAGTAACGAGGTGGGCAGAAAGGCTGGGAAGAGGAACCATCCCCATAAATTAGGTGGTAGAAAAACAAAAGTAGTTTTGGAAGTCAGACCACTCAAGTCACATGCAGTTTGAGATATGGTAAAAGTTAAAATCCTTTCTTAGTTACTGGATCAAGATATTATGGAGTATTTGGAAAACCCACATGGCAACAGAAGTGGAAAAACCACCACTGTGTTTCTACAGTCACCGCCACAGACTGCAGGCGGTGGCACGGAGAGCAGAGCCACGAACCTGACCCGAACACGAGGACTTTGGTCAGCTCTGGACCACCCAGTCACCGTCCGTCACCATTTTTCCAGAAGAAATTGGCCTGATCGCAGTCGCATCAGTAACAGACATAAAACTCCACAGTAAAATACCTGGAGACCTCATTCTACCGCAGATTTTTGTCCCATGTATAAAAGCACGTTATATCAGAAGGATTCAGGATACTTCCCACCACTCCTGTTACGAAACGATCACATTTTAAGTTGACTAGTTAAACGCTGCACAACCCCTTGGACGACGGGAAGGGCAGCGTCAGACACCCACCCAGGGCCCGAGCGCGGCCAACACAGTGCGAATCCCTCGCAGGACACGCAGGGAATACCAGGAAAACCGGGATACAGCCTGCAACAGCATCCATACAAAACAACTCTCGGATGTTTACCCTAGCGATCATGCAGTTCATGCACTTCACATGCCACTCGTTCCACAGTGATTAGAATCAAATCGTATAAAGTTTGTTCAATTCTACGTTCTTTATGAACGCAGTAAGATCCTGAATCCATGTTTTTGCACTGCTACCAAAAAGAAAACAAGTCTCTGATGACAAGGATTGCTGCCTTGCATTCATTGGAGCCACTCAAAGCAGGATGCTCCCAGGAATGTTTCCAGAACGAAGCTCTCGGGTGGTATCTTCATGGATATATAGTTCCCTTTTAAAGCAGTAAAGCCCAATCTTTCAGAATTCTTTTATATTTAAAATGTATTATAGGACAATGTTAGGTTTTGGATAACCTAGCTATGTTAAGATATCTATGCTAAGATAACATACACTTTTCCAACTATATCCAACTATTCTTTATCTAAAGGATAAAGGATCCCTCTAAAGGACGAAGGATCTAAAGAGACCATCCTAAAGAAGCTGTCCTTCCACTCGTCCCCTTGTATGGTTAATCCTCTGCAGTTCCTTCCCTTCTCGCTGGCGCCTCCTGCCTAATCTCACAGGGCTGCTATCCAAGAGGGCTCAGGTTCTATCCTCCAACTAGCAGCCGCCTCTTCCTCCTCCTCCTTTTGGACACCACAGAGATGCAGCATCACTGGCGGATTGCAACGGGCTCCTCTCACCTATGGCCGGAATTTTAAAACCATCTCAAGGGCTCCCTGAATATACCCAGTGCCATTAATACTCACTACTTAATTACAGTGTCTGCAGATAGGATGATTTCAAGCTATATGCCTTATCATGTGTATTTTTAATACAAATGTATTTAGTTTAAAATATATATATGGGAGACATTTTCAAACATAATTTAGCAAATGAAGAAGGGATAATTAATATCTAAATCATGTTCATCAAAACAGGAATTACCTACTGCGTAACTGTTGATACCTCCTGTATTCCTGTCTTAAGTCCTACTTGACACATGGGAGAAGTAGAAAGAGGTTTTGTACCCTTGTACAGAACACTTTAAGGTGTCTATTCTCTATACTGTCAATGATTTCTATGGAAATCAACATAAAAAGTAATGGCACTACTTAAATCTTCAGACTTTTTTTTTTTTCCTGCTCTTACATACCAACATTAACAGTCTAAGAATTACAGCTACTTATACCTACTTATTGCTCCAACAACAGATCCAGGGATCTAGGATCACCTTCTCCTCACAAAAGCTGTTATTGCAACTCAAAGCGATGAAAATAGAAGCCGGGGCAGAACTGTTAGTGGATCAGGCACTGAACACACTGAAACTGTTCTGTGCCTGCAGACACAAGCACCAATATGTGCCAAGTAAGAGGGCTAGCACTAGATAAAACACCTGAGGTGGACCAAGGACAGGCAGCCTTGTAATTAAACGGGAAACATCATTGTCTAATTACAGGAAGAAATAAAATAGGAGAAAAAAATGTGGACAAAAAGAGAGAGAGAGTTGATGCGCTCAGATATGCCAAAGACTTTCTGAAGAAAGGATCTTGGCTTCTGCTGGGCTTAAAACTTGGTGAGAAACACACTGGGGCTCCTCTGGGGGGAAAAAAACGCATACAAATATACCCAAAAGAGTCAAATTAAAGATTGATACTCAGAGAGATGCAAAATCCACTCCACTTTGACCAGTTTGCTGTCTGTCAACAGACAGGAGCAGACGTGTATAGAGCAAAAGGACGTCAGACAGAGCGAGACTACCAGGAACACTTCCATCACCCAGGGGTCTATGGCTAATGGTCTGTAACAGCTCTGGGATATAAATAGCACTTTTTTCTACCTCTCCTCCTAATACTTGTCCCAATATAATGATAGAGTTGGAAGGTTAACAGGCTCCTAAACCACAGTGTCCTAATAAGCCATGGCAACGTCTTCACGTGCGGGTGTGCAGTCAGTGCATCAGTGCCCGCTCTGCACTGTGAGGGCGGGAAGGATCCGGGGCTCCGTTTGCAGTCCCTCACAGCCCGCGGGGCCCCGGGCCGGCGTGGGGCCGAAGGGCAGGCGCCCGCGTGCGGGGCCCGGTGTGGCCCACGCGAGGCTGCTGCAGTGCCCAGCCCGGCACTACACGCAACACGTCACGCTGCTCAACACCGATGTCTCAAAGCTGCTTCGCCACTTGGTCACCTGCATTTTTTTTAAATCATTTCTCCGTCCCCTACGTAAGTCACAGAAAAATACACAAGACAACTTTCTACAGCTTACTGAACACTCAGAGATGGATAGAGAGGGTTTGATTGCTTTGCATCGCTTGGGATTTAAATCCTATTACAGGCAGGTTCAGAAAGATGTGACAAAGGTATTTAAGTTTACATCAAGAGACACTTACAATGAGCTCCGAATCACGTCCCATGGAAATGACTGTTCTATTTACTGTCCTCAATAGCTTTTCCATGATTATCTGGACATGCCGTTGTGTTGGTCCCTAAGGAAAAAGAACAAATTAGTGGTAACTAAATAGAAGAGATACTGCTACGATTCAAATATTTATGTTTGCCTTCAAATCCACCTTTCTTGGGAAAGCTAAATAAAACATCACTTACTGCTGTTGATCAAAGAGAGAAAATTAGTCTCTGATTTTAACAAAGACCATTCAAAGCCTATTTTATTAATACATGCTACTCAAATTTAAGTGTACTGTTGCAGTTATCTAAATGAAAAGCAAGTCCCTGGAAATACAGCAATGCCTATGACATTTTGTTACTTAACAGCTTCATTTTCCAAAGTCATTTTTTTCCAACATTAGGAGCTACAATCATCACTAAGGCCTGGCAGCCACTTCTGCAACAGAAATTCAGCTCAACTGAAAGATGCTAACAAAAACAAGTAAAACTTTAGGTAAGGAACCTCAAATCCAGCCAATTATTTCATATTAATATTTTTGTACTAGAAGTGATCTGCCACTATTTTTTGGAAGAGTTCAAGAATAGTCATTGCAGCTGGTCTTTAAGAAGCTCAGAAACTTCGTGCAGAACATGGTCTGCAGAAACTGAGGCCAAAAAACACATGACAAGGAGGGGAGGAAAAAAGGGTAACAAAAAACAGACAAGCTTCACTCCACCTTTTACTTCAACTAAAGAGGCTCCGTCAGTATTTTCATCAGTCCAGAGGAGGGGACTTTGGGAGCGCACGCAGAAGGGGAGGGCAGCAATTCCATGGCCGAGCTTTAGAACCATTTTCCTAGACCAGCATCCAGAAAAAGCAGCATCTTTGCATCGCTTCTTGAGTTTTATTACAAACATCCTGGTGAACCAATTTCTTCCTTGCCCTCGGCTCCATGCAATTACAGCCCCCCTGCCTATCATCATATTACACTGAACTACCAAGGGCATATTTGCATATGCAAATATTCTTTCTTCATATATTTGAAGAATGATCCATCATCATTCACAGCTACTGTGACAATACAGAGTTTTCTTCCCGCTGCTGAAAGCTCTGGCTCTGGAACAAAGCTTGCACTTCCAGCACAAACAGCATCCACAGGGAAAAACACATCTCCCTCTCAGTACCCCTGGTCCTCTCTGCCCTTTGGCTCTCCCTTCTCTCCCAGGAATTTTCTCTTGGGAGTCTCTGGTTCTCTGCAATCCTGGCTCTCTTGGCCACTTCAATGTCTTTATGCCCCTTCTCACTGCAGTGTTTGTGTCCTCTCCCTACAGCCCTTCTCTCCTGGCCAAGGGGTCTGGCAGGGTCCAGCTGCCAATTCTGCTCCCACCATTCCCGAGCTCCTTCCCAATTCCCGAGCTCCCTCCCAGCCGGGCTCCCCTCCGCCAGCAGCGGAGCAGGAAGGGGGCGGCTGCTGCCAGTGCGGTCCCAGTGACAGGAGGCAGCCGAGCTGCCAGGAACAAACTCTGTTTGAAAGACAAGCTGCTCCCCGAAGCAGTCACATCGACCGCTTCGGAAAGGGAAACGAACACGGAACTAAGGCAAAAACGTAGGCAAGAAAGACACTGTGCGACCCCAGAGGTCCTTCCTGACTAAATTAGTTCATGGTTCCACACAGGACTGAAGGTTCAGGCAGCAGCTTCACCAGCCCAAACTTCCTTCCTGTTCCAAGACAGTGTCGAGTGAGTAAAGGTCCCCAGCAAAGCATCTACATTTCCATATTTGTATGAAGTCAAGAAAAGACCAAACTGGGCTATTCTGCAAGCTGCACATGCACAGAGCAGCCCAGGGCAGGGCACGGGTTCTCACCATGCCTTTGTATTCTGACTACAGCAGCAGTCAGAGAGGAGAAGCCACAGTCTAACTCATGTCATTTCTTCCTGACGTGGCCAAATCTCCTCTACAACTTAAGGTACTCAAAGACACAATACTTAATGTACCCCAATGTGTTTACTCCAGCAACGAAATATGGGCCATGCAGGTCAGGCCACAGTCAATATAACTCAGATGTGTGTTTCCCAAAATGTTTGTGGAAAATTGAATGTTTTCCACCTGGGAGAGGCTGGACACTGTATAAGGAAGAGGTTTGACTCCCTATGCATTTAATGTCTGGAAAAACGTTAGTGGATGATAGTGCTGTAAGAAAGGCACCTCAGAAACAGTAAGAAAAACCATGAGACACCACAGCCCTGTGAGGGCATCACCCATCTATGAGGACATGTCTGAAGAGAAGACTTAAAGGGAGAGGGGCCTAGTAAAAAATAGGAAGAGGCAGGGAAGGGAAGAGAACAACACAAGATCACCTACTTAATCAGTCCCAGCAGGACCCATTTCTGTAAAGCGCTAATCATCCCGGGAACAGCAGATACTAACCACGTCTTTCTTGTAGAGCACTTCCAGGATGTTACTAAGCAATTGGCAACAAGCCTCCAGATCTTCTTGTCTTTCCAAGTGATACTTCAGCTGATCTGTCATTGTTGGCAGCAAGATTTCCCTGCAGTCTGCACACAAAACATATGGTTATACGCACAGCTTTATAAATAACTTCAGAGCATCACCTAAATATACCATCTGCTTTGAATTTTAGAAAAAATAACTTCCAGATTTCCAAACAGTCACCTGCATTTCAGCCCAGGAGATAAAAACCTGAGAGTCTCGAGCAAATGAGAATAGAGTCATCAGGTTAAGAACACTTGAACAAATGGTATTTTTCCCCCGGCAGGCCCCAGTTGAGGAAAGGGCTGGAGCCGTCTCGCTGATGTGGACGGCCTGTGCTCAACACCAGGGACTGAGGGGCCCCGCAGACACCGCCACGCAGAGCGGGCGGCCAACACGAACGGCACAAAACACTCGCTTTAGCTGTGCTTGTAGCCGCGCGGCCAAACGTCGCAGAGCAAACATTATTAGCTGCAGCAGCTCAGCCTTCCCTCGTGTTTCTGATCTCCGCGCCTCCCTCCCTACATGTATCATCAGGGAGAGCCTCCTCCAGGCAACCTGGCGAGGCACCTCGGAGCAGCTCCCTTCAAACCCGGCGGGTCACAGAGTCATCGCGTTTGGTAGGTGCCGCACTGGTTGTCCCCCAAACACTGTTAGGGTATTTCACGCATTTGGACTCGGAACCAGCTGCATCATGAGACCAGAAGCAAGTACGCTTCACCCTCATGGTAGCGGAGGGGAGTTACATATGTATAAATATATATACATAGCTGCACGCATGTATGGACGCTTCCATTCCAGCCCCTCCTGCCAGGAAATCTCTACCCAAAAAAGAACCAGTTATTCTTGTTCATCACCACGTACATCAGAGCCCAACTCGACGCAAAGAGAAATCATGAAGATTAAACTACACAGCACCTATCGAGTCAGCCGGGTCCCCACGCAGCCCCTTCCCTCTCAATCTGCCCCAGTATTCCCCACACGTGCGGAAGGAGCACGAGCTCCGCTCTGTCCGAAGGACGGGGCTCTACGTCCCCGGGCTAGAAGGGCTGCGCTGCCAAGCCAGCGCCCAGCTTGCAACACTCCCTTAGCAAGTTACTTTAAAAGCACTTTTTAAAAACATAAAGAAACTAGCTGCGTTGGTGCACACCAGCGAGCGCTCCATCCCAGGCAGCGGAGAGGAACGGAGCGAGCAACCCCCTCGTTCCACCTTTTAGCTCCCACATGGAAAACGAGGAGAGCCGCGTACAGCACATCCACCTTGTAGTATTTTAAGAGAACATTCTTCAGTCTCATGCAGCTCCTGGACAAACACCATCACTAGGGCTCTCATTCACAGACCTCTTTCTTCAACGCAGAATTTTCTATTCAAAGCTTCTTGGTCATTTAACCTGCAGCTTTGTAGCTTTAAAGAGGAGCAGATCAGTGTGTCAGCTGAAATTTTTGCCTCAAAAAACAGGCATTAGATCCTGACAGGTATTTACCTAGAAAAACAGGATGGGCCATGAATATATCACATCTCCTCATATTCATTTTCATTAATATCTACCCATGAGCCAAAGAACCACATGTAGTACCCAAGAAACAGCTCCATCCTAAGTTCTCATTATTTGTTTATACTTATATATTATGCCAGGATCTACAGAGATACTCAAAGTGAAAGTCAGTGAGCTCTACTGTTTAATTGGCCCAAAAGGACTGATCGAAACTGCCCTGAAAAATTATATTCAGAAAAAAAATCTTAAAGATGCAGGATTTTTTGTTATGGTGTGAAAAAGTAGTATAAAAGCATAACAAGCACCTCAAAGAGCTTATTTACATCAACATTCATTAAATAATCTTAACTATTATATGAAGACAAGCATCACAGCTGCCCTAGTATGGCAGGCAGGGAACTATGTGCACTTGAAGTAATAGTTTGCTGTCATATAGTTTAAATGTATAGATTTAACAAAAAAATAGCATCTCCTCGAACAGAAAAAATATCTGGCTCGGAAAGCAAATTCAGACAGACGTGCCTGCGTTTTCACCAGGGAGCATCCCGGCCCAGCTGCTCAGTGCTGTAGCAGGGAGACGCCGACTCCTCTTTGCAAAGCCTGGGAGGTGAATCAATCTTTAATAACTTCCAAAGGCCCCTTAATTAGAGGTCTGAGAACGCCTCACGTCCCCGTTAAGCCCCACTACTAGAGCACGGTCAAAGATCAATTTAATATCTGCAAGCATGCAAAGGCAAAAATTGCAGCTGTGCCACCTTTAAGTTGGATTGTCTGCAGTACAAATTAATCAACAGGAAATGTATTCATGTTGAATTTTTGAGAGAGGAGAAACTGATTGATTTGTCATGCTGCTTCATTTGGAATTACATAATCTTTACCAGAGACTAAGATCTTTTGGGTCGACTTGACAGACCCCCAGCCACCACATCACTGCCGCTGCCTTTCTCACCAGCAACCTCGACATCCTCTGCTGCTGGTGGGCAACTTCTGCGGGTTAAATAACACGGGGACACGAAGTGAGTGCCAGAGCGCCCAGGACACACGTGCAGGACTTCCTCTAAATCAAGAGTTAACACACACTCACCAAGCACTCCCATTCTTGCAGCACTGGGATTTGCTCGCAAATAAGTTAATCGGAAAACGGACGTGCTGGGGAGCAGTGCTGATGAGATGGGGAGCGCTCTCCCAGGCTCCCAGGCGCAGAGCTGCCCCAGGTTGCTGCCCCAGGCACCTCAGCAGTGGGCAAGCACCATCGCTGTGAATCCTTCTGAACACTACCTGTCCCTCTAACTACTAATGGACATTTGGAGCTGGAGAAGAAATACTAGTGACACTTACATTGTACGCTAGCAGAAAATCACTGAATTTCAAATGGGAAACTGGTGATAATCTGCATCTCACAGTTAACAGAAACATCTACAGACTGGGTAATTTTTACATGCAATTCTGAACATCTTACTGTCACTAAAGGCCTAGGTTTAGGATTACAGAGGAAGGTGGCCAGTAACGGGCACTAGCCTGATTTCCATCCCTGAAACCTCTTCAAGGCCACTTCGACCCACATTGGTTCAGCTTAGGACCAACAGCTGCAGACCCTAGCGCAGAGCCCTGACAGAAGCTACCAAATCAAGTGAAATAAGGACCAGGCCAAGACTTTCGCACCCCAGAGGACTTGGCTGTCAGGCAATTCTTAGTTATTCCAGTAGATCGATAACTTTGTCCCATTAGTTTTTAAGTCATACAAAATTTCAAGGATCTTGCCTTAATTTTGAACTGAAATATAAACAGCTACTGGATTCAGTCACTGAAAAAGCTGTTTCAATTTCATCGATAGTTTTGAGGTTTTCCAGATATACCTAAGGGAATGCACAAGAACCAGAAAGCAACAAAAACTGAAGATGGTCCCCAACACTATAAATACGTATCTTTAAGATGGCAGTGTGTTCTACAAGAGGATACAGTTTTAAATGCATCCTTAGCTATAACCTACTTGGAAAACATCTGGTTGGCCAACCCCATTTAGATTATTTAGAAGCCCAGGAGAGGAAAGTTAACGTTCTCCAGGCTGCCTGTGACGAAGCCACCGCCTCCCTGCGCTGATTAACGGGCACTCTCGACGAGGCCGCGGTCGGTAGCGCTCGTCTCCGGCTCCCGAGCCGGCCTGGAAAAGAGCTCCCGAGTAGGAGACAGCAGTTACAGACAACAATAACTCGACACCTGCTCACCCTCGAGTGCACGAGCCCAGCCCACAACGATTAATGCCACAGGAATGTGCACTGAGAATAAAATGTTAATCTTTATAAAAGGATGCTCAGGAGGCATCAGCAACTTCGGAGTAGCCAAGCAAAGCCTTCAGTGGAACACGGACCTGGGGACTACGTTACAGCTAGAAATGTGTAATAAGTTTTTGTCAGTTTTGCAGAGACACTGACAAATGCATTTCTTTGTTTTATGGTTCATTTAGTTAATGCGGCCAAATGAAAATTATGCTTAATAACCTTGCTCCTTTCACACAGCATGGAGATAAAGATGATCATTTTAGTGAGAATTAAACAGTAAGCAATCTTATAAATGCTTTATGCTCTCTACTAATATTTAATAGGCAAACAACTTTCTAATAGAGAAATCGCTTGGTTTTCCAACTATTTAAGAATACAGCAGCCACATGGCTCACTTGGTAATTAGCTTAAAGTCATTTGTAAAACAAAGGAACAGAGAATACAAACATCTCTACAGGACCGAACAAATCACTGTTTACATACAACAAAATTTTGAGATTTCCAAAGACACTTCTTTTAACTAGTGCAAGTATTAAAATATTCAGAACTGAGAATAGGCACTAAGTTTTTATAACAACTGCGCCACTCCAACAAGCTGATGGGCGTGTTTGCACATCCTCTTTACCTGGCAAGCACAGCACGTGTAAGATTTGCATCGCTGCGGCAGCGATGACCACACGAGACGTTTCTTATATTGCATGGATTGAGGTGATTGCTGTTATTTTGGAGGGGAGAAAGACATGAAAGCATGAAGGGAGGCAGGGCTGGTTATGGTCAAAAGTTTTGTGCTCCAGACACACAAAAAACTCTTTTTATGTGTATGCCAGAGTTAGGTAAAATCCCATGGTAGTGGTAATAGCTGTGTATAGACCCTTCTTATAGATATTTATCAGTCTATACTTATACATATATAACATATACTTACACGTTAGTTACATAGACATAAAATATTACATCTAGCAATCGTACACGAGGACATATCGATACAGCTGAGCCGGTGAGCACATCGGCCTCAACCGGCACCTGCAAGGCTCGGCTCTAGCCTTAGTCTTAAGACCTTAACAGGAGCTGAAAATGCTTTAACCACAGGCAGAAACTGCATCCCCTTGGTGAGGAGGAACCCTGGCACCTCCACAGCTCCTACACAAGCTAGGTGCCCGGTTCCCGCACAAAAGGACTCTGGCAATTAGTCTTCCTATCTGCGGGAAGCAGGGAGAGAGTGAGAAAGAGTCAACTGAACCAATCCAAAGCACAGACTGCCAAACTCCTCACTGGGAATTATGCTTCCTCCGGATACCCCCACTCCTGGTATGCACTATGGAGAACTTCTCCAAAAGCCCTGCCCAAAGGACGTTCTCAGTGACCTTCCAGTAAATGTTCTGTCACATAAGAAAGGCAACAAATATTATACCAGCTTAAAACCCAGTTCTACTGTGTTTTCCTCTGCCCTCTCCATTCGCGTAATTTAGGGATTTTTTTTCTTCCATGCTTGAGGAAAACAAGCAGCAACATACACTCTTCCAGAGGAAGACTCGTTTTACTAAAGCCACAATAGATTACTGATACAAACACAAGAGGGCAAGGAAAGGCAGATCACCTAACAGGTATAAAAAAGTAGGCGTTTATGCCAGTGAATAAAACCATAAAAATGGGCAGAAACAGCTGTCCTTGTATTAGCAGGGAATGGGTTTGAAAACAGAGAATCTTCTACCCTATTTCAAGAGCTAGAAACCCAAAGCACAAAGATCTACTACAGATTTAAGCTACACAGCCAGTCTCTAAAAAACCATAGGCTGGGAAAAATACACTCCTGGAAGTCACCTGGCTGGTATTCTCCTACCCAATACACCCATCCGTGCGCTCTGTTTAACATTGCTCTGACTGCTCAGCCACGTACGGATTTATCTTTTCCCTTTCTGTACAAGGGTTCAGTTATGAATCACTGTTAGGACAAAAGCACCAACATAAAAGGATTGTACAGATTGTACTGGATTTTCTTTCCAGGCTGGAGAAAGCTTGTTAAAAGTTTAAGTTCTAAAAAGGAGAGAAGTTACCTTCAATTCCAGAAGGAAATAAATACTCCGCCCCGAACGTACGGAACATAACCAGAAAACAAGTGAACTGACTGTGCAACTATATTTCACATCATCTCCTTAAGACCTACAAACCACAGCGCTATTGTGCGTTCTTATCCAGGATCCCAAACCTGCAGACCCCTGGGCCGTCACTCGCTCGACCACTTCGAGCACAAGCGCCGTCCTGACCACCTATCCCACCTCGCTCCTTACAGCTCGACAACTTCATGCCTTTTAAGTCCTCTCAAGATACCACTAATCCTCCCCGATCTCCCAGGGCAAAGCACTATTTTCCCCCCACAAAAACATATTGATGAAATGCTATCCCATTTTCTGCATGTTCCTCAGCTTTCTATCAGTTCCACAATCCACTATTGCATATTACTCCTCAGAAAAGAAAACCTCATTTGCATAATACAATGCAGGATTAGTAGGCAATATTTTTGTATGAATATGCAATCAGTTTAAAATTAGCCTCTGCTTCTTCTCATTCATTCTATGAGCTCTGTTCCAGTAATAAGAACTCAGGCCCACGGGGCAAGGAAAAGCGGAATTTGACAACGGCTGCGGCTATTGGCTTGAGTTATGGTCAAGTGAATCTTAAAATTTCTGAAAGTTTTCCTGAACAATTCATTCTCTGGCCAAAAGCAAGGCACAACATTATCAGAGGCAAGAGAGGCCTTTGAGATATTTTTACCAACACAGAAGAATATCTGAGGTCACATACAGCCCTGTAAAAGGGAGGGCAAGACGGCAAAAACATTGCTAGCTCCGGTTTTATGCCATTAGCAGCAAATCTCTGAGCAAGTCTGCAAGGGTTAGGATGTGGGAGTATTTTCTTAGTTTTTACTTTATTGTGTTAATTATAACAGATTTAATTTTAAGGTAATATTTTAAGGTAAAAATTAATTTTAAGCTATTTACAGTCTGCCCCCTACACTTACTCATCCACCCTTTCAAGTGGTCCTTTGAATTCCTATGAAACCTCTTCTGGGTCACCTTGCATGCAGAAGCACATGCAAACTTTGAAG
The DNA here is from genome assembly GCA_035222435.1 of Microcambeva ribeirae. Classification (NCBI taxonomy): domain Eukaryota; kingdom Metazoa; phylum Chordata; class Actinopteri; order Siluriformes; family Trichomycteridae; genus Microcambeva; species Microcambeva ribeirae. Next base: position 37,497 of record JAYECN010477819.1, read on the forward strand.
GGGGGCTTTGTTTTTGCATATTCTAATTAATCTTCATCCAATAAGAAGATGTAAATAAATTGCTTCATGTAACTGAGAATGACCTTTCACAGATTGTACTACACAAATACACAACTTTCAGGGGTGCAGAGATGATCCACAGAGGAATGGAGAGGGTGCACATGCACGTGCACATGCAGCACACAACAGGTAAGCTTTAAGGAACAGTGCACTTTGAGTTAATACTCTTTAAAAGCCAATTTCATGAACCTATGACTGGTTTTAATTTCTTTTAAGGAACCACTTTTATTGGATCCCTTTACTAAGGCTGGAAAAAGGTTTAACATTTATTTACACACATACACATATATACACACACAAAACCTATTCTGATAAGTCCCAGGCACTAAATCCTTCAAAACCCATGAAAAGCAACAAGTAGTATAAGACATTTTCTGTCAAGTAAAATCTCAAATCCTAACTTTGACATTTTCTTGGCTGCAGAGCACGTTGCAAGCAGATCCGCCAACCACACCTTGCTACTCTCTCCACGATCATCAAGCTCAAGCTTTCTTAACTTTTCAGAATGCTCTACACTTCCCAGTAAAAGCCCCCAAAGTTAAAAGAGAATAAAGCTGCCTAGAAATCTTCCTGTAGTTTATTCCTTTTCTCATATTAATGACTTGTTTTCCCCCTCCTCATTTCACAATGCTCATTTCACAAACTAAAATGATAGATTTAACAAGTTAAATAAATAAATTCTGCGGAGGCTGTTGCGTTTCACAATAAAAAGTGCCATTCTGGGACTTCTAAAGAGCTTATAAAGGTCCTTGAAATTGTAAGGAGTGGTTGTAGGTATTGAGTTGCTTCACACACATTGCAAAGGAAAAGACTGGACCTTTCTTTACAGCCCTCTCCAGTATCTGATCCAGACATTCTTATATAAAACAGCATCCGTGCAAGTATTCCCCTGCTATTTAAAGTCCTTGGAGGATTCTGCATTACTCAGAATGTTTCATGAAATACATCACCTATAAACAAGAGAATGAGAAAATAAAACGAAAGAAAATGAGAAATAAAACCCTGAGAGCTAAAGTGTTTGGAAAGGGTTTTAAACTGTGCTTAAGAAATTCACCCATTTTGTCTGAACAAAAAACACCATCCATATGTTAAGCTTGTTCTTTGAACATTATTATTTATTGGTACTAGAGCAAAATCAGGAGGACAACTTCCAATGCCAGGCAAAAGCAAAGGTTTAAAAAGTCATAATTCCAGTCACTACCATCAGCCCCATGCAATCCCACACCCACCAGGAGTACGGACCCAACCTGCACCCAGAGGAACAGGTAAAGTCCTGGGAAATATGGAGCACAAGCAGCATAGACAGCACCTGCCTTCCTGCTTCTTGCTGAGCACGAGATGACACACGTTAGTGGGTCCAGGCCAACGTGCCATCGTTGTGGTTAGTCATCACGCAGCCTACTGCAAGGCCTGACAGCACAGAGCCCATCTAAACAAAATTCCTTAAAATTGGAAAAGTCTGTTATATCAGCACTTTACATCACAGAACCTCAGCATTTTTGATCCGACAGAAGAGTCCTTCAATTTTCTTTATGATTGAACCATTACCACCTATTGCTCCCTCATTTTGTTCTTCTGAGGGCAAATAAACACTTGGTTCAGCTTCCTGTAACCTACAGTCACCGGGGGAAGAATGAAAGGTTTTACCTCCAATTGAGGAATCTACAAGATAACTGTGTGAACTTACCTTTCACTTATCTGCTAATTTAAAGGGAAGGTAAGAGAGCACAGATGCTCGCCACACTAAGGGGTCTATATAGTTTTACTTGAGATGTGAGACAGCTTTGTAGGAAAAAACTGTGCTTTGGAAAAAGGTATCAAAACTTTCCTTTTCTGTAAAACTTCACTAAGCACAAAAGCAGAAATAATTTATGACAAAACTACACCACAGTTCTAGATTTAGAACACATGCCAACAAGAGTTAGGTCCCCTTTAAATTAAAGATTACAAGTTATTGCTTTCATTTCTCTATGATCTGTACTAAAAGCCAATTAGCACCTACTTTCTTATTTTACATTTCCTTGCCCTTCGAATGGAAGGACGATAACGGGTTAACAACCTCCGTGGGGACGGCGGTGGCCGCCCCACTCACCGTGCTGCGTGAAGAGGTCGCTGTGCACGATCTCGATGAGGCAGTAGAGCTTCTGGATCGTGAGCCGGCTCACCGGCACGTTCAGGATGAACTCAGTGAACAGCTTGCTGTGAACAAAAGCACAATTAAAATATCTATTATTCTCTCCAAAGCATATACATTAAAAAAAAAAAAAAAAGAAAGAAAACACAATGGCACAGTAGCTGCTAAACTACTGAATATTTTCAGACAAAAAAAATTTTTTTTAAACACATTGGAGTTAGACAACTCAATTCACACTTCTGAGCAACACATTTCTCAGTGCTTTTTTTCTTCTTTCATTTCTTTTGTCTCTGAGGCATCACAATACAGAAATGGAGACAAACAAGTATTTCTGCAATCAAATTAGATAAAAAACATTGTGTTTTTCACAGTCCTATTATGATGCTCTTACATTAAAATAAAAAAGTTGAAAGCATAAATACTCTTATCAAAAATGCTAACACATTAGTCTTTATTTGGGTATCTCTAAGGCCTTCCTCTTACCATTTGCGTTTACTACTGTCCCCAGGTACTAAAAGGTCCCCAGAAACAACTTTAACACATACCAACAGAGCTGCTGTTAGTTAAAAACAATTCACATCTCAGCTAGTGATACATCAGTGCATCTCTGCCCGATTTTGCTATTCAAGCCTGCAAGGTTTGTCAAGAAATGCCAGACCTCCATACTACACATTTACACATATCTCAGGTAAATATATTTCATTGCATCAGAGCTTTGAGTCACTAGTATTATAATAAAATTATATACTAATCTTATGTTAAAATACATAATTTAGAGTGCAATAAATAACTCATTAATTCTACTTACCTAAGTTCTTTTGGATCAAACACTAATTTCACATCATTGACAATCGCTGGCAAGTACTTAAGTGCTGCCCCCTAAAAAATAAATAGGATTGAAATTTATAGCTCTTTAAAGCTGCAAGAAGAGTTGTGAAAAAAGAATCACATCCAAAGTTGCTTTGGCTAAATTATTCACCAGACCTTCAGCTGAACCGCTGTAAGTTACTCTTAGCCTAATTTACCTAGGGGATAAGTCGTCTAAGCTGAAGGCTCAGTGAAATGAATTGGTGCACAAGGCTTCCCAGGTGACCCTCCTCTAACCGCTTCTCCTGCGGAGCTGCAGAAAGCTCCTTCTCCTCCTCCTCTGCCCTGCGACAGCTGTTTGAGTTTAATTCTGCCTCCATTATAATAGTGCTTTCTCTTTTATGTTTAAATAGTTTCCCCCTGCAATAAATCCTTAGTAAGCACCAGTGAGGCTGCAGTTCCCCCTCACTCCCCTTGAGCTTCCCGCGGTCGCTCCAGGCCACAGTATATAACGATGCAGGGATTCACAACATATACATCTGTATACGGAGAGGCCGAATGAATGTCTGAACTATTCATATTCCAACCAGCTATTTTTGGTTTAGGGTTCTTTCCATTTCTTAGTAAGAGTTACCATAGTTGTTATTTCCAAAGCAAAAGTTCTCTCACCTGCATGATTAATAAAAAAAAGCTAAATAATGAAAATACAGCAGTTAAAAATCACTGTCCAATTTAATAGCTGAAGCAATTCTTATATAAATGCATTTAAAATACATTTTTGGTCACAGCACAATTCTAAGCTGACCTCTAATAATACTCAAGCCACTAATCAGTCTACACAAACAGTAACTTCAACAATTTCAAGGGTTTTTCCAGCATCCATCTGCAAACAGATTGACACGTCACTTTGTTCTGCTCCTCTTATGTCCACAGTAAGCTGTATTTTGGTCTCATTTCAACAGCAAAGCTGTGAAGACACTCCACCCGTGACAACCATACCAAAGTCTTTTTCGTTGTTGCTTTAAGTCATTGACTGCTTGAACGCTAAGAGGCCTGTGCTGTTTTCACTGAGGTTTGCCCCGTTCTGGCCTCCACGGTGCAACAGCCCGAGGGGAACACGGTGATTCGAGGGAAGACAGCCCAACCTATGGCTCTTTGCTCCACGTTCCATTGATAATACTGAACAGCTTGATTACAGATGGTTTTCAGCCCCAAAAAGCAGAATGATTCATTCCCCAGGAAGACTGTTTGTTTAGTGCTTAGCATTTGCGGTTCATCAACGAGGGCAGCACACACTCGCTGTCCTTACAGGACAAGCCCTTTACTGCTCTTTTTCTCCACTCCTTCTTAGTGTAAAATCCTGCACACCACAGGCAATCACACGGCACAGCTCTAGGGTCAGAGCACCTGCATTTAGCCACGCAGGTCTCACGGGCGCAAGAGGAGCAGCGAAGCAGGGACCAGCACGCGGGGGCCCGGCACGGCGGCGGTGTCCAAAGCTCGGCCCTGCTGCGTCTGCGCCCTCCCTCCCGGCCCCAGCGCGGTGACGCTGCTCTCAAACGCCCCACGTCAGCCGCTTGATTACAGCCCCAAGGCGCCTCTCAGCCCAAAATCACGTAAAAAGGGGGAAAAGGATTTCGTTTAGACTCCACTATCAGTATTTTTAGCTGGAAAAACAGCTAAAATGACTAGTACCATTAATGATTAATATGTACTATTTTAGAGCAAAGTTCAGGTATATTATGCAGTATAATTATTTTAATTAAATCATTTACATATCTTTAGGTAAGATTACAAGAGGTATCAGTGATACAAAATAAGTCATTTGGTGAATAATGTATGAAGCAGCCATAAATTTACATATTTCTCACCAAAAAAAAAGCAGATTAAATTGAGTTTGGTAATCTGGCTAAAGATGACTACCCACACCTGCAAACATGGCCAAAAATGCAAGTTCAGGTGGTTCTTTCCTGTAGACAACCAAGAGCCATTCACTAAATCAAAGGGCTCCTACAACAACCCTATCGCCTTCCTCAACTTTATTATGTTGCACAAAACAGTCTGCCATGAGTGAAAAGGAGAAAATTCTTCTTATTATTTGGGGGGAAAAAAAATCTCAGTGTTGGAAAAAAAAATGAAATTATGACTCCAAAGGTAGCCCCCTACTAGAGGGGCTACCCCCTCTAGTCTAAAATACGTTTATGGACAATGAAAATCAATTTGCAAAAAACTTAACTGGGAGACTGCTTCATATGCAAAATGTGAACACATCATTGGACAAAACTTCATTAAGGAATTTTGGAAAAACAGAGAAGTCTTCTGAAGCCTATTTAGTCTTACTGAAAAGTAGACTGGAGACCTCTGAACTGTAGATCATTCGCTTAGTAAGTAAGAGCCAAAGTTGTGAAGTCTGCAATGAGTAGCAGTATAAAAGGAAATAGTTTTTTTAAAAAATAACAATAAACAAAACAACAAAAAAAAGCAGCAACATATAGACTAGTGCCAGAACCTTTGATATTTGTGCCAATGTAAACAGCAAGAACTACCTGTACAACTGTTCACCCACCTTATCACACATTATCTGATCAAATCAAGCTGGCAGCACTAGAGTGACTGACAAGGAGCGCTGACAAAGCCAGCGCAGGGCGGCCGAGCTCCGTGCTCGGCCCTTCCCGAGCCTCCCTGCGGAGCCGCGGTCACTTCCCAGGACAAGAAGGGACTCCAGAGGGGCGCCGCGTTTTACCGCGTCCAGAGGCCTCTGCTCGACACGCTGCTCGGGGCAGCAACACACAGAAGTGATCTTTGCAAACACCGTTTTACACGTTTTTACCAACTAAACAATGCAAATAAGTGAGAGTCACTATCGATTCAGCAGGGAAGAACTCAGGAGCCACCTTGCACTGCATCTTTTTAGGACCTAGGATATTTCATTCATTCTCCAACTTAGAAGAGCCTACAGGGGTAAGGAGAGGGAAGCTCCAGGTTGAGCTTCAAGACGGACCTCCAAGGCAGAGCAGGAGGAGCCGTCCCGCTACAAACACCCCCACCAAAGAGCTGCCAACAAAACCACCCCCCTGCTTCGGGGGCCTTTCACCCGCACGCCAGGGGCATCCAACACTCTGGGAAACGTTTTTCAAGCGGCAATTGCTCGCGTTTAGGCACTGGCCCAAAAGGACAAGGGTGGTGGTCGCAGCATACGCGCTGATGCTGGCTGAGCTGAGCTTAGATGACAGTTCCTAATCACCTACGGATGAAGAAAACAGGATCTTTTAGGCCAAGACCTGAAGAGTCAGAAGAGAATTTCCCAGGGTAGCTGCAAATATATTTGCATAGATATTAAGAATTAGAACTTAATATATGCAAACTTCTCTTGACAATTCTAAAGCCTTCAGGCAGATAATGGCAGCTAGACTTCCCCCCACCCCCAAAATAAGAATAAAATAATTTGCTATCAGGTATAGAAACCAGATCAAACCTAATCACAATACACGAGTAGTTCTACATGAGTAAAGATGATCATCCTGGAAACGTCCTGGACAGCCTGGATCAGGACACCAGATTTGGACAGCGGAACAAAATTCTGATTATAATATTAAAGAGAAATACAAAAAATATTGAGTACGTGCTTAGCCATTAAGTACACACACAATTTCAAACAAGCTCATGCACTCTTCTGCAGTACGAAGAACTGCAGAACACATGAAGAAAACATTTTTCAGTGCTCATTATTAAAATATTGCTAACACAACAAAAAAATCCTAAGGCAAAACCATCACAGCACGTACTCCATTTTGCCCGCAAATTCATTGAGTGTATACCCAGTATTTTTCACCTATGCTTGGTCAAATACAAGAGTTTTGCGAGAAAAGCAAACACCAAAATACTATCAAAAATAAATAACAACTGCTGGATTCATCTGCAAAAGCATTCATGGACAAAACTGTTTCAGGGAAGGGTGGAGAAAATCTATTTTGACTCCAAAGCCCCCAGGCCTCCGCTCCCGCCGAATGAGCTCTCCACCACAGGATGACATCTCACAAATAACTTCAAGCGGCCGAAATGGGAAAATCTGCCAATGGCTCCCGCCACTTTCACAAGCAGGGGACAAAGTAAAGGCACAAGGAAACTGCCAAGAGGTTGGAGGCAAATTTCAAAGCGTTCCAGTTTTCATTCACAGTCCATTTAAACCATCACGCTTGATCCCCGAGTGTTTCCACGTATGCTTAAAGGACTGCTTACATGCTCGGAATCAGCTCGTAACTGTAATTATGCAAACAGCCCCATTATGTGCACGCTTATGTGTTTTGATGGATGAGGACTCTAATGACCAGTTATAAGCTGCAGCCACTGCTGTCTTTTTATTTGCTTATCATTCAAACGCATGTAGCAATAAATGTTTAGTAACATACACACTAAAAGAGAGCTTGCCTTTACATTTGAAATTAAAATCTCACACTGTGCTGGCACAACCAAAGTTAACACTTTGATGACTTGGCTGATGTGCTTACAGACAGAGCTACCTGCAACACCCATTTAGTGCCTGTTCCTACCACAAGCGCCAGTGTCTCTGCTCTGCACACAAACCAAGGGAGTCTAATACCTTCAAATTTAAAGAAAATTTTGAAAATGTATTTTCTAATTTCTAATCACAGCTGACAACTACAAATATGCAATTGTACTAACATGTACTATCGGAACAGTAGGATAGTACAAGTAGGCTCTGCAACTACGGGAGTAAACCCGTATCTCTGCAAAGGAAAGGTCTAGTGAAATTAGTTGTCACTGATACTAACTTTCATAAAACACCTGCTCCGACTTTAACTTTTATTCTGTTAAAGCCTGCAGCTCCAAGAAACAGGTCTTTATTAGCAGCAGCACTATTACAAGGCTGGCTCAGTTCTCCGCAGGACGAAATTCTCAGATTTTCTTGTTTCACACGATAATCACATTTTTTTTCCTTAAACAGTGCCAGGCACCTCACTACCTAGGGCAGCCTTCCCTTGAGACCTTTAGATCTCATAATGCAAAGGGAGAGGAAAGACAGTAACAACCGTTGAAACACTTACACGTGCATATAGATGTGGCACAGAGTAAGAGGATTCCTCTTGTTAATTTTTCCTTTTCAAAAAAAAAAAACAAGAACCCGGAAAACCCAAACACCATCTGGAAGAGCTACCTTTGTGAAAAGTTCCCAAGCTTCTCTTTCCCAAATGAGAACAGGCACCTATCAACAGCATTCCCAAATGAGCTTCGGGACACTCAGATACGTGTCTCCCTTGACCGTGTCTCATGCCTCTCTTTAGGAAACACGAACTCCTACACCCTCAGTGTCGGAATTCACACTAGGGCCCAGGAAACTGAAGCGAAGATGAGGCACTACTGTGCTGGAGGTGCTGGAGACTGGTAATCAGTCCAAGTCTCTTTTTCCTTAACAGATTTTTCTCTAGGACAAAGTGTAAGCATATCCTCCAAACCTTCCCTGGGCTTATACCAAAAAGAAACAGCAAAATGACTATAAAAACTTCTCTACAGTAGCAGTTAAAAACTGCAATACTAACTGCAGGGTGTAGTAAAAGTGTTTTGAACAAATTCTGAATACTTTGCTACCTGATTTGTCTAGCATTTAAATTCAACTATTTGTACTACATAAAACCAAAAGTATCCTGTTCAAAAATATCATTTCCAAATATCATTCACTTCAAATTGCACATGCAGCCTTAAAAATAACACAAAAAGTCTTTGCCAAATATGAGATATTCTTAGGAGCTCCTGTATGGGGAAGCAATAAATTTGCTTTACCTGACTCAGCCTGTGCATGATTTTAATGGTTAATTTTCATCTTTTATGTCACGGAACACAAAACCCAGACCTCACACGCGATTATCATCATTGGGTGAGATGGTGTCACTGCAAACGCAGCCAGGGCCCGTGGGCAGCTGGACGAGGCCGATCCCAGGAGCCACTCGGAGCTGTCCCGGGCTGCCCTGCCCACTTCCCATCTTTGCAAGTCACAGCTCAGCCAGTGCCCCTAGCAGGAGGCTTCAGGCTGGGTAAAGTCTGAGCACAAGCAGCAAGGCCCTGCCCACTGCTAGAGATTATTGAGTTGGTTTCTAGGGCATGGGGCTTCCCCAAATCAATTCTACAAAATTTTGGATATCTCAGCCTGGGGTTGCACACTGGTACTTATTTTAAATGGGGCTTATGAATATTTAACCTGCTGGAAAGCCCCTGCAAGACTATTCACTGCACCCAGTTTATGTGGGGCCTTCTGTTTGTTGAGGTTTTTTGTTTGTTTGATCAAACAAGCTGGACATGAGCAGCTTGTGATGTGTTTCAGTATCCTGGTTTCATTACTTCTTAGTGGCTTAAGCAGTAAATGCTTATTGTGAGAAGAGAATAAAATATAAAATATGCATATGAGGAATATGCATTATGCTTTAAGAATGACAAGGATTATCAAAGTCCACCCAAATGAATTCCTATATGAACACCTAAATGAAGTGTCACATTCTCTGCCCCAGGCCTCTCCGGTCCCACCACAGGATAAAAGCAGGTGCGTACGTAAAGTTAGCAAGATCATTAAAAGCGCAGAGAACTCTGCTGTTTTACATTTCCAGCCGTGCTGGACACGGGACAAGGGCAGGTAGAGCAGCAGATGCTCTCGCAAAGGGCACGAGCCCTGCTGAGAGCAGGGCAGCTCCCCCACACAAACACCAGCTACTTCACACAGCCCTCAGATTTGCTGCAGCTGCCTCTACTGCCCTCCTTGCAGAGAGATGCAAGAATAAATTACTAGGAAACATTTGCATTTTTATCTAAACTTGAAACATCATGCTAAGCTTCAGCTGAGCTCAGGCTTAAGCAGTAAAAGGTTAGGGAAATCATTATCATGCACCAATTAGCAGAATAGGAATAAAAAAAAAAAATCAGAAACTTCACTACACTTGTAGCCATTAAGAATATGCATGTGCACCAAATGCTATGCAGCAGATAAGTAAAAAACACTTTAAGCAAAAATACACTTCCTTACTGAAGCAGATAAGTGAAAAAGACACAAGCATGAACATACTTGAAAAACAGTTTAATCTCTGGCATATCAAGCTCCAATGCCAACCCACTGTCATCATGCAGGTTGGTTAGAGGCAGACCTGGAACACCGGCCAGCTTAAATCAGTGTTTTAATTCCCCTCGCCGGGCCAGAGGAGCACAAACCTCAATAAGGAAGCCCCAAATCCCTCATGCACGAACACAGCACAAAAAGCAGCCTCCAAATTCCTGCAGAGGGGTTAACACCAACCCAAACAACCCTCTTCAGTAAGGGGCAACACAAACAAACTGTGCTGCCTTAAACACTTCCATTTATAATATGCCAGCTTTTCAAATTCAAGGCTACAGTGCTGACTTTTGCTGCTTTTATATGAAAATTTCATTCTTCCAAAGCTTTATGTTTACATAGCAACATATCTAAACAGGCCTTTAACAGCTATAAATGTTAACAAATCTCTGCACAAGTTTAGATGTGAAAATATTTTTATCTATTTATTGTAAGAATATGTAGCTGAGGCATTATGACTCAATCATAAAATGACTTTCTGATATTTTTAAATGGTTATTATTTTGCAATGCCAAGAGCTCACAAAATGAAACAGATCTTGACAGCCTGGAAAAAAGAAAAAATAATTTTCTCCGTACCTATGCCAAGCAACAACTACAAGCAAATATATTGAGCATTCGGTGATCAGCCCTTCGGTCAAGTGACAACTATGTGAGCAGGGGAGGCCGGCACAGAGGGGGGACTTTAGGGGACCCCTTCCGTGCCAGGCTCCCGTCAGAGGGAGCAGGAGGCAGCCAAGAGGCACTGAGAACTTGTGCAATAGGCTCGGCCAGCGCCCCGGCAATCAAGGCATCCTCCTCAGCGCAAAGCGGGCAAACACGCCAGTTACACTTTTCTTGCCTACAGAAAATACTCTTGACCTCCAGCATCCTCATAGGAGGAGACAGAAATCATGTGTTCACATCACCCACATATCTAAATTTTCCCGTACAAAGAAGTTTAAAGTATCATAGACTTAAGGGTGAAAAAAATTAAGTATCTCTTTTTGTGCTATAGCCTTATATCCTTGTACATTAATCTGGCTTTCTTTAAACTGTTCTCAAATTATTTGGGGGCAGGGAAAGGAGGAGCAGTTTAAATGCAAAATATTACATTTCCACGAGGATAGAAGTATTTAAATAGATAAAAAGTAATTTTTGCAAAGAACAAAGATTAATCACTCCTTTTCCCCAGCACAACGTCAGTTTAAATGCCTTTTCTCTTAAGAAACAGGCTGAGACTCTGCAGCGGTCATTCTGCTTCATGTTGATAAAATATCAGGACAGATTATAAAGTTTGCAAAAAGAAATAGCTATATTCCAATTTATGAATTAAACACCCCTCTCAAGGTGTGAAGAACCTTAGCTTTCTGGGTAGATCTTTTCAGCTTCTTATCTCTCCAGACAGACTTACTTTCTATACACCTTTCAGCTTCCCCCAAAACATGCTAAAGAAAAAAAAAAAAAAAAAAAAAAAAATCCAAAAAATCCACACGCAGGAACCAAAGCTGCTACAGCTAGATCTGCAGATCTTCACTGCACAATATGCCTAGCAACTTAACTGCTAATCTTCAAGAGTTTTCTAAAAAAACAAAGAAATCTATCAGTGAATCCAGCCATAAAAGTGTTTTCTGCATCAGACTAATGGTTTCTCTAGCCCATAGATCCATCTCCAACAGCAGCCATGGGAGATGCTATTTGGAGCAAAACCAGGGGAACAAAATCACCCCTCCTGGCACGCCCAACATCCTTCAGAGTGTGTGGCCACCTGTCCTTTTAGGACATTCACAGACCTGTGGTCTTTAAACCCACCCAATGGCTTTGAGCCCGCTGATCTCGTCCCCGTCCGTAGCCTCCTGCGACGGCGAGTTTTCTTCCACCCGTTTTAGGCTGCCCTCCTACTGGTTTCAGAGCGCAAACCCTATTTCTTGTCCTGGGGAATTTGGCCAAGACCAGCTTCACAGCCTGCCTATCCTCCAGGACGCTGCAGCACTCCTAGATCATGATTCTCTGCATATCTGTAAATACTTCTAGAGACACAGACACCACAGCTGTATCCAGCTCGCCAGATGTGGCTGCACCATGGCTATGTAGGAGCAAAGCGACAGTCCTGCCTCATTGCCATTACTAACACCCAACGCCCGCTGTCTTCTTTGCCTGCCACTCCGCATTGAAACAACAAGCCCAGGGAGCTGCTGGCAATGACTCCAAAATATCTTTCCTGAAACACCGTAATCAGCTTCAAGGAGGACATCTTGCAGGTTGGTTCGATGTGCCTCTACTACACTGCATTACCGTCACGGAACGGGTGCGTGGTGGGGGTCACATAATGCACTTCACTTGTGTGAAAGAAATAGTAATAAATAGCAACAGGCTTTATTGATCTGGGCAATGGTTTCATGAGATTCTATGGCAAGGTCACTTATTTACTGCAAGGGGTTCAAGATATACACAGAATTGTCACAGAGACCCTTGTTCAGATTGGACCCCCTTCCTTTCCAAACTCCTCCTGAGAAGGGTCTGGGTACAGCTGGATCCAGTCCTAGTCCCTGACCTGAGCAATGCCTTAGGACTAAGGGATTTTGTGCACAGTTAAGTCAGCAAAGTTTACAAGTTCAAGAGCAGAGTGCACTACAGTCACTTACCATGGATCTGTTGTGGCCAGGATCTCGCAGCCCCGAGGAGTCTCCTTGAGAGGCCTCCCTGCCCAAGGGGAGATCCCGGCATGCAGCCCATTGCTGTGCAAGGAGAGCTCAGCGGGCTCTTGGGCTGTCCCCACACTTGTGGGATAAGATGATTGACTTACAATCTTTATAATAGGCTCAACCATATAGTCCTAGTTACGGAAAGGGCCATAGCGCTCAGTGGATATGTGAGCACAACAAAAGCAATCTCACAACCTCCAGAAAGCCAATACTAACAACTACATATCCTGAGACCTAAGCAACTAGATTCCAAAGCTAAAAGCAACAAGTAAGGAATGAAAGGTTGTTGAGGCTGAAAACCAGGGTCCACCAAGAGTCTTCATACAAACTCACCTATGTCTATGTCACCTAGTTACTGCTACCACCGAACTACTACTAGCAGTTAATTACAGACAGTAGATGTGTCCTACTCAAGTTTACACAGATTCAATCATAAAACAATATGCAGATCAGGACAGATATTGCAATCTCTAGCTTTTGTTATAACGTCTTATCTGCATCTCTGTTGAATTCAACAAAATTATTTTTTGGATATTTGATGTAATAGTTTCTTCAAGGGGTAAGTCTATCAAAAAAGACAAAAATTCAGCTGCATCTACCTTTCCAAAGTAGGCATCAAAAGCAGACCTGAGGAAAATAAATCTTGCATCCAATCCTCATAATCTGAAAATGTTCTGTCTGTAAAACTCTGGATATCATATCCAAAGTCACTGACACTGCAGCTTACTGACTTCCATTCAGTATAGTGGTTTGTCAGTGGGATGAAAACATAGCTTTCTTGAAATATGTAATATTCTTATTCTGTTATCAGATTTTACAGTCTCAGTTCCGCCTTTCAGACCAAAATATTCCAACTCAATAGCTTTATCCCCACTATCTATTTTTGCTGTGAGCTCAGCAGGGTATTACTAGCTTAAGAGCTGCATGTGTTCAGTTACAAAGGATCTTTCTCTTCAACTTGGGTACTTTCTGCTGTATTCTTTCCAGCTTCCTTCAACAGGAAGGTCTTGCACAACACACCACTTAGTCCTAGTCTTTCAGTGCCTCCCAACTGCTACAGATAATTCCTCCAAGGCAGAACCACCACACAGATACAAAACTGTACTGTCAACCTACTCCCAACTTCAAACCTAGTTTTTAGCCCTTTTCTGATCTTCCTATTTCAGCTGATGCAGCCCAACTGAGTCAAGAGCTAGCTCCTTCAAACAACTTCTACTACAACCCACCACGACTGAAGAGCTGTTCACTACAGTCTGGTAGCCAACGGGCAAACTGATTTTCCAGCTGAACATGACACTGCAATCCACACATTTGCTGCTGCATTGGCCTCAGACTAGACAGACTCTAGAACATCCATAATTCAGTGCTTCTGCTTTGTAATACTAACATCCATGTTCATCCAAAGTCAGCTGCAACCTTCCCAATTCTGTGACTCAGCTAATTCAATCAAAAGTGAGCATCATATTAAAGGGAAAACAGAAGAAAGAAGTTGACAGTCTGAAACCCTCCTAGTCTTCCACAAGACACATACATGAGGGGTTAAGGCACCATATCAGAGTCACTGCACAGCCTAGGACAAGGATAAGTGCCTAAGGACATGATGATGCACACTGTCCTGAGCGTGTGAAAGGTAATGCCTTAAAAGGAGGTTATACTTACCAATAACTTAAAGAAGTTAAATAAGCTAAAGTTTATTCCCTAACTAAATGCTGTGTTCACAAACAAGCAAGGCACCTGCAGTGGTATAAGCAAGTTTCCTTGTACCGAGTACATTCCTTATACCGTCAGTCTTTATCAGAAGTCATAAGTATTAACCATATTTGAAGTAAAAATGCACTCTTGGGCGCAAGCACAAGCACATGCTTCATCAGCTACTTCATTATGGCTTTCCAGCACAACAAAGATGAAACGTTTTAATCATGCTGTCACGGGATGCAGAAGGAGAGCCAGGAGAGAGAGCTCTGAAGGACGTACCTTCACTATGACGGTTTGGTCAGAGATGCTGCTCATCATCTCATTGATGGACTTGAATAACTGCAGCAATGACTCCCTGAAGTCAGCCTCTCCTTTGTTTTCATAAAGTCTGCAAAATAATGACATATGTCATAAGCACAAGCTAGCTAAAAATGGCAGCACAGAGTCTGTTGTTCAAGTGACAGAGGACAATTCTTTGTATTTATTACTTTAACAAGAAACCTCCCAATTTCTATGAGCTTCTTCAATGAACCAGGACTTCAAAGAAAGGTAAGGAATGGAAAGAGACTGACAGAGGCCTGGCGAGCAGGAAGAGGGAGTTTGTATTTTACAGCTTTCCATGTAAATCACCACATTCAGCATTGCTCATCAGAGGCCTTCAAGAGGCTCCAAATCCCTCAGCGGTGCCCAGGGTCCCCATGCCAGAGCACGAGGGCCTGATGCTCCGTTCTGAACAAGAGCTGGTGGCTGCCCAAGAGGAACAAGGCCAGAAAGCTCCACTGTGGGCCCAGAAAGCAGCAGACACACAAGCTGGCAGCAATCATTGAAACCCACCCGTGACATACAGCAGGTGACCTTGCCAAACACCACGAGAGGAAAACAAAAAGTGCATCGGCTGTTTCTTTCCTCTACAAACCCTCTTCGTGGGAAGAGGGAAGTGGCAGCGCGTTTCACCTCTGCTTTCCAAGGACCTGACCCCAGCCTGGTCTACATCTTGCTTCCCGTACAGTGAGCGCAGGTGCCTCCAACGCTAAAGCTGACAGGACAGGCCCGGTGCCTTCAGCAGCAGCACCACAGAGCCCGTCTGCCACCAGGAGCCTCCCGGCCCCAGGAGCCCTCCCGGCGCGACGCCCCCGGAGCGAGCAGAGCTGCCCCGCGGCTCCCGAGGAACGCCGACCGAGGGAGGGGAAGCCAAGCTAAGACGCTTGGCCTGCTAGCTCCATAGGGCGTATAAATACACACTTTTGAAGCTCCTTGTAGTATTTTAAAATGTGGAAATTTGAGCAAGTTTAACATGCTCCGATGAAGGCAGAAAGAGGTAACAGGAGATGGAACGGGAAGGAAGCCCACCACTGTGTTTCATTTCCTTAGCTTACTTTTCTCTCATTGATAGCATGCGGGACTCACCTGTCTAAGGTCTGTCACAAATATACTTCTTACTGATTATTCAATTCTACTGATTTCTGCAAAATGGAATTAAGCTACACAGACTGACTATGGCTCCAAAAGAAGGAAAACCAGGAAAAACAAGGTATTTGGGTCAAGCCTAAACAACTGGAACCTCTCCCGGCCTCACTCCACACTCCATCTAGGCCAGAGGGTCTCAAAAAGCCCCATCCAGCGGCACCTCCGCTGCCCAAACCCTCCTCTCAGAAGCATCAGCCCAGCTCTCTCCCCAGCACGTCCAAGCCGCCCCGTCACAGCCTGCACCAGCCCTAAGGGCTACTAAAGCAGCTCTCAAGGCCACGTCCTCCTCCACTCTCCTCGTCCACCTCTTTCCTTTCCGCTGGGGTTTCACAGGATGAACTGGGAGAGAGGCTGGAACGTGGCACAGAGCATTGCTTTTCCAGCTCAGAAAGACCACTTACGGAGGTATTGTGTATGTACATTCTTACTATATCTTCACATTTGAAAATAATCAATATTTTGAGCTCATGACAGATCACCTGCTCTTGCAGCAGAAAAGGGACATCTCTTTTCAAGGCAAACCCAGAGAACGGAATGTTCTTGCTGCTTTACACATACCATTTTTAGTGCTGTCTTCATAACCCTGCTGAGAGCCACAGATATTTTAAAAAGCTACTTAACTAGTACACAGGGGAAATAAAGCTACAGAGAAATTATTAAACTGTGTTAGTCTGTTGTGCAAATTTCTCTTCTCCATTTAGGCTAAGAGTGGGGGCTATACGGCACAAATTATTGGTTAACTCCCAATTTCAGTAAGAGATTTCAGTGTTCCCCTGAACAGATCAGAGGTGAAATGAACACCAATAAAAGGGGTAACTAAACTTGACAGTCCAATAAATCAAGCTTCAGACAAAGATAAAAAGCTTTGGTTTCAAAAAAAATTGTAATAAAAATAAACAAGTGGGCAACAGGTGTGTTTCTACTGCTGGTTACTTAACATTCATTTATTCAGTATACCTGGTAATGAACAAAAAACATCAACTATGAGAAAAACAGGATTACACCAAATACTTTTTGCTACCAGCTTCAAAAATTTAAGGCAGAAAAGCAGCAACCTAAGCACAGTAAAAGCAACATAACCACTGGAATAATTTACCGAGTAAATCAAGTAACTGAAAGGTATTTCTAAAGTTCACTTAGTTGTCTGCCTTTATAAGCCTTCATAAACTGAATACTCCAATTCGCAGACTAACTAGATTAACTAGGGCTTCCACATATTTATCCAGAATTGAAGCTTGCATAGCACGGCCTTTCTGAAGTGCTGCATACATTCAATCCTGTACTACATTACTCTGAGCTGAAAATATGTAATCATTTTTAAGCTTCATAAAAGATTGTGTGTTGACATCTTTCTGTAAAAGGCTAACAATAAGAATATTTCTGAACACTGCTACACTTTACATTATAATCATCTCAAACAATCACAGCCCATAGGCAGGATTTAAGTCTTAGAGCAGAACAAATTGTGGTGTCAGTCAACATCCAGCAGCTTCTCCGATTAAAGCCAAGTCACTGGGAATTGCCTTCTAATGCTCAAGCACTCTGAATTAGTGCTTAGCATGAGGAAATCCAATGGCCAATATTAAAGGGTCATTTTGTCTGTAAATCTAATCTACAGCAAGAGATAATTATTTTTTTTTCTCTTTTAAACTGATTTGCAGGACCAGCAATAATATAAGTGACATTCAGTATTTCATGAATCTCACTGCAAGAATATTACAGAAATAAATTACTTTCTCTAATTTAGAGAAAGGATGGCGAAGTTGGTGACTTCAGAGCTCTACATAAATCCCTTGAAATAAGTTTGCTACCATCTGTAAAAGGACTGAATCTAAATTAAGACAAATTCATACTGAACCTGCTGATTATTTTGTGTACAAAATATGAAGAAAGTTGAGTACTGACTTCCGAATTAACTCAGAATAATTACTTATACTTTACTTTATGGATAGATGCTCACTTCAGACAAGACTGAGTCAACTGTACAGTTTACTATGCAAGAAATTGAGGGGGGGGGATAAAATAAACACACCACACACCTACCCAAAGTCCCTCTGCTCCCCCTCCCCAGGGCCTCTTCCACACTGACAGACATAAAAAGGCCTTTCAGAAAAACTCAAATGGTTTCCTTATTAAAAATAATCATCATCACCCTTCAGAGCAGAATTTCTTCAGGCCTCCCCTCCAAAACCAAGGACAAACGTAGTCCCTGAAAAATGGTATCCAACCTCTAGCGGTGCCTTTTTCCTACACAGCTAGGTTCAAGATTAAGAAAGTCTGGCTCTCTCGGGGAATACTTGTCTCCTGAAGTAAACACTAGCACATTAAGATGTTACTAAAACAGTAAAGCAGGGAATGGTGTCTTCTCTCTCCTATGTGACTCTATAGATCATTCCACAGTGCAACATGTAACAGGAGTTTAGCTTTCACCAGCTTAGAATGAGCATTACCTATAACTGACAGGCTTTACATGAAATTACCATTCAAAAATTTATTCCCTCTGCCAAACACACACAGGTCATCACTTTGTTCTTGTTACCAGAGCAGCAGATTGGCCTTCTTTACATATCAGCTTCCTGAAGGGAGTGAATGCCGAGGTCAGGAAGCTATGAGCTATGCCCCCAAAACCAGACTTAACACACTGCACATTCCCTCTGTACAGTTGGGATGTGCATAAACTAGCTTGGAAAACCTAGAGGAAATAGCTGGAGACAACTGCTGGCAGACAGAGCTTGGACCAAAAACAGCAACTTGCTATGCAAGATTATCATGAACAAATAACCAGCTTCAGCATGGTCACGACACCGACTTCATCACAACAGCAATGCAACAAGGTCAGAAGTACTTCAGGACTATCAGTTACCACCAAAGAAGAAATAATATCCCAAATTACTCAGCATTCACCATACTTACTGGTTGAACAGTATCCTGGACCGTACTATGAACTTGAAGATATATTCCAAAGCTTTCATAGCTTTAAAAAGCTGGTCAGTGATACCCCACTTCTCAGCATTATCCACATATGCCTTTAAAACTTTAGTGAGTTTTCTGTTTAAAAGAAAAAAAAAATAGAAGTTGTAAGTACTCTAACAATCAAGAATTCAGCTTTGATGGTTTTAAAGAAGAGTTACATGCTTAAGTAATACCCATCAAGTGACTGATTATGCAGCGAAGGAGTACTTACTACATTTCTGCTTTTGCTTATGAGTAGTTGCAAACTGGGAGAGTCCTTGGGACATTGCTCTTAACAAATGAAAAAGCAAAAGCAAACACCCACTATCACATTATCCAGTTCAAAGGCAATACAGCAATTCTTGATAAGATTATTTTATATTGGATATTTAGGGATGCTTGGGTTATTATAGAGATGCAGCAATTAATAATAATCATCAAAAATATTAAAAATAAACACATTGCTAAACACTTCAAATAACTCACTTCCAGCAAGGATAAAACAGTTGCTGTAATGTAACTATGACAACTTCTGTTTAATAGCCATTTTAACTACAACTTGTGTTCCAATATACACATTAGAAGTATTAAGTACATTATCTACTTCTACCAGAAATACAGCTGAGTAGACAAATGTTTTGATAAACATACATTTATCTTAATAGAAATAAAAAAGCTACACATTTTTATACATAGTCTAGAGAAAAATTCTCTTTAAATAAACAAACTCGTTCTAAGTAAACAAACAAATAAATGAGGCAGAGGCAGCAGATGTGGTTCCCCCACCAAATTACTGGTGGGTAATTCTCAAGCATGATTGCTATTTTATTTCAATATATTTTTATAGGAAAAAAATATTCCTAAATATTCATAAACCAAATCATCATTTTATTCAAAACAACAAAAATAAGCGTTTTACTTTGGTAAACTCTTTGGTCAATGGAAAGCTTTATTATTTCAGAAGAGAAAGAAACACTGTACTCTATCTTCCTCCAGTAGCTTCCTGCCTCTTGGATACATGCACAAATCCCTACTTAAACAACAGAACTAAGTGAATATAATATTAGGGGAGGGGGCAGAGAACCACATTAGAGTCTTACTAGGGAAGGAAAAAAAAAAGTAGTTTTAAAATTTACGTGTAGGCTAATGTAGCACTGAAATGCTTCTTAATGTAGGTTTCCAAGACAGGGTTAAAATGTTGAAATTTTCTGTCAGCAATCAATCCAATGATAAATACCTGAAAAATAAGCATAATTGTCACATTAGCCTCAAAAAATTCTTTAATTCTCTACATGCAGCAGCCAACACTTTCAGATAAGCATTAAAAGCAGGTGGAGACTTCGGGTTTTAGTTATTCTCCCAATATTTTTACATTCTCCTTTTCTGTGAGAATTTTCTGTTCTTAATAGAAGTTTGTCTTGACATGTGCACATAGTTCTAGAAATGCCCCATACTCAGCTCTTCATCCCCTAAAGCATATGAACTTCAGTTTCCATCCTTAGAGAGGATGACAAGTCCAACTGAAATTTTCAATATATTAACTACCTTCCATGCATTAAGCTAAATTAATAAAGCTGATCTTATTAGACAGACTAGTTTGCCCACAACAAAACAAACTTACCAGAGCATCAAACACTAACGTGTCAAACGTCTCGCTCTCCGAGTTCTCCATCATTATGTTAAAAAGTGCATCCAATGTGTCTTGGAGGAACTACAAATACATACTCAAGTCATCGTATGTTAGATGAATAAAAGAAATTCAAACTTCACACATATCTAGAGAGGTTTGCTTTCACTTATACTTTTCACACTACAAATATCTTAAAAATTAGCTGGAAAAAATATTTTTTTTTCCAACAAATTACTTTAGTTGACTATCTATACATCACTATATACATTCAAAAAAGGAAATCAGAAATCACACTTGGCACCTGAACAGAAGTTTAGTTTAGCAAATGAACAAAAATATTTCAAGATTCAGGATCAATGTACAGTTAACAGGATCATGCAAATTTTGAGAACTGTTGTTTCAGAGCACAGAACACACAAGCAACTCAGTCTCATGCCAAAAAATAAAATAAAAAAAATAAATAAAATAAAAAAATAAATAATAAAGTCATCCTCAGGAGCTGCCAGCTGAACACCAGCAAACACACAGCACGCAGCACTTCCTGGCTGCATAGACTCAGATCCACAACTTCAAGTACCAGCCTCCATGCAGGCACAGGGACAAATGGGACACACGACCTCCTGCCCCAGCCCCAAACCTACAGGCTCTAGCAGTGCAACAGAGAAGACTCTGCCCCAGTCAGTTGTCTGGACACCCTGATCTGCACAACATGAAAATCAAGGCAGATTAGTGTCAGGGGACCCAAGTCAAGCAGAGCAGTAAAAGCAGTTTTGTGCAGATCAATATGGTATTTCTTCCCCGGGACAGCAAGTAGCACATGCATAGACTGGAGATACTCATTAACACCATTGGGTTTACCAGCCAAGAACTGCGTTTCTGGCCTTTTCTTCTGCCAAATGACAAAAACATGGGCTCCTCCAGGACAGAATGAGGATGGATCACTGCCACAGGTGGGTTTGGTGGGCTTTAGGTTAAAGGGGTTCAATGTGTGTTGTTACAGTAAACTTACTAGTTTACTTTCTCCAACGAAGTAAGGTTTTTTTGTCTTGCAGACTAGACAAGGCAGGGTTGGGCAGGAATGTATGAACAAGCATTAGGCAAATGCTTCCAAAGATTACAGCTATAGACAGAAAATTATATACATTGTGGGAATGATGAAAAACAGCCTAAATTTCCACCTTCCTTCTTGAAAAGATTTTGTAAATGCAGAGTCTGCTAGACCAAATGTGGTTATGTGGACTATTTACTGAGTTTGGAGTTCAGTCTCATGAATTTCATGAATTCATTTAGCAGTTCACTAAACAGTGTTGAATGTCAAACAGTCCTCAAAACAAGCAAATGTGGAGCCACAGTCCATGATACTAATATCTGAAGATGGAAAACATGGAGATGAAGATGGAGATGCCAAAAGCCTCGTAGCCAACTCATCACACCAGTAACTACAAGCCTGTAGGAGAGCTATGTCACAGCTTCACCATAGAACTTCAAGAGTGACAAACATCTTGCCATCCATTCATTTAATTAAAGAGCATCTGGAATTTTGTACTAAAGTACAAACCATTCATACTAACCATTAGTTTGCCTAAGGAAGGAGCAAAGCATAGTTCTGAGCACTGACAGAATTTTCTATCTCGTTTAAAGAGAAAAATGCTGGCAGTTCCAAAACTCTGCCTGGCAAAGTACATTTGTATAGGGCAACCGCCCATGCTGTGCCTGTGCCATGACTAAGTCTTTATATCACATTTGGCCATCATAAACAGATTTCCATTGACAGCCTTCATATTACATGGAAAACTTCAAGCATGTTTACCAGGACTTCATTAAACAACTAGAAAAATACTCCAAAACATAGAAGAGATGGCAGTGACTTCTGCTCATTGCTTCTTGTTGTCAAGAGACACAGGAAAACCTCTCCCCAGCAGGACGCTAGTGGGACTAACCAGACTGTGAATCTACATCACCCAGCCTCATCAATCATATGCACAAATGTTAAAGTCCAAGCATCCACTCAAGGAAGATAACATTTACAGTTTCCATATGCTACTGAAATAACTGGAGCAAGTATCTTGTCTGATCTCTTCTTAGCCATAAATGAAGTAGTTTTAAAGGAAATTTATTTATGTTTTATTCAAATATGTACTTTTTAATGATACACACACGAAGGATGAAGAGCTGAAAGAACAGAAAGGAACAGTCACAAAGTAGGTATTAGTCATGTGTGAAGCAGTCTGTACAGAAACACTTTTTGAACATTACTGTAACAGATGGATAAAGTAAACAGTGGTCTTCTAAATAAAGAATTAATGAAAACAGTGAGAAGAGCAATATTAAATGTTCACTCCTTCCATGTGAGCATAAATTAACTTTTGCTCCGATTCCGACGTAAAAGAATGAATAGGGAGAAGCAAGCCCAAGATTTCATGGGGGTTCAGCTACCTGGAGAGAAAAGTCTGGAAATGCAGAGAGCTTGAGAACTCATTCTAACGCTGTTTAGTTAAGCCTTGATTGTGCTGCATCCTGGTGATGTTTTTTTAAAGTCACCGATACCCAACAACAGTCACCTGCTCTAAACTCTTTGATGTCCTTTGGAGACTTGTGACAATTGCAAGTGGCAGCACTGTGACAATGCTTGTCACAAGCATCAGTGATGCATTTTTAGCTTTCAAATGATCCTCAGAAAAACAGCAGTAAATAGAACCTTCCTGAAAAACAAGCCAAATGCAAGATGCTAATTTCACCTCCCTATTAATAAAGAACAGTGTCAGCGGTCTCAGATGTTTCAAGTTCCTCCAAGATGAGGCATTCATTATGCTTCCATTAACCAAATTAAAATCCAAATCAAGTCAAAAAAAAACTACAGGCCCTTAAGGGTCATCTGTCCCCAGTACATTACATCTTTTGACACATTATTAGATTTGCTTTAGCACAACACATTCAGTAAAGTCTCAGCCTACTCTTTTCCATAAATAAGTCTGCCTTTATGTAGGTCACTACAGTTACTCAGTGACCTTATGGCCTTGGCAAATGTAAATAATTTGGCTCAGCTAAATCTTTTTCCTAAGATTTTAATATATATTATATTTACACACACACACACACATATATATTGGTAGCACACATTAAGAGGTACACACCTAAAAATGCATTCAACATTATGTAATAATTCTATGATGTTTTACCCTTACAAAGGCTCTTTAACATTGTGTATTTAGATATTAAAAAAATACTGAATTGCTAAAAAAGCCCTACATTTTTAGAAATTTACACTGTACATCTGTGTAACAGCACTCAATATCTGAAGTTTTCTTTGAGGGTGGAGTTGGAGATTAGTATAGTGAAGGTTGAGAGATACCTGGTCGTGCTTTCACACGTGTGTGTGTGTGTGTGTGTGTGTGTGTGTGTGTGTAGGGTGCCTCGGGAGAAGACTTCGAAATACAGGATTCAGCAAAATTACTGTACAAAGGAGTTAATTTATTACCTTAACCACTTCGCCTCCATCAACTTTCATCAACTGCTTCAAATTTTGCTGCAACAGATTTGTATTTGATCGCCATTTCAGGAGTCCCAAGAGATCAACTAGGAATAAGAAAAACAATTATTATATGCAGAACAGTTACTTTCCCTCAAATACCATAACAACACTCAGGACAAATAAAAACTTTACTTCCACAACCAGCCATTTTTACTGGACAACAGAATATTTCTATTATACATCCTACACTGCAGAAACCCAACACAATATTTCTATCACATAAAAATTTTGAAAAGCTTTTGATAAAGCCAACTGCTTTTGGCAAGTCACCATTAAAATCTAGGCCAAGGAAGTCTCATCCTTCAGTTTTCATTCCGTTGTACCCAACGGTTGTGTTTAGAGAAAGACGTCAAAATGAAATTAGTCAGCCACCAACACAGTGGTATCTACAGGGCTGGGAATCTCTGAGCGTTCCTGTTTCCAGCTTCTTTGCTCTCACTGAATAAAGTGAGAGCAAAACAAGAGCAAACACCAGGCAAACCACTGCAAGCGAGGCTAGTTCAGTGGGAAGCTGCCTGCTTAATAACTCATCGTGTCCAGATTCCTTAAGAGCTTCCAAGTGTTGGACAGGTAGGACACAAATCAGCTCGGATTATGAGACAAATCAGCCAAAAATGGTCCTGCCTCCAACTTAGAAATCCCGCTTCTAGGATCGTATCACTTGATCAGTCAATGAGAAATAAGGGAACAGAGAAAATAAGCTCCCTCTTTTAGCGGTCCTGAAAGAAAGAGAGCACCATTTTGCACTGTCCTTCAAGGACAGCCTCCCATGTGCCAACTCACTATTGTGTTTCACCTGAAAATAAGCTAGGAAATATTAATGACCACATCAGAATAGCCACCCTTTACACCCACACAAGCATTCCTGGAGATGCTACATGGATTGCAAAACTCCAAACCCCAAGCTCAGCCTGCCTCAGCTAATCCAGCCTCATTAAAGGTCTCCTTCAGAACAACACAAACCTTCTCTGTGAGCAGTCCTCAGCAAAAGAGCCGAAAGAGAGGTTTTAAAAACTGCCTTTAGTTTAGCCACCAGATCACTAGTGCACTTAACGACTCCTCCCACCCCTAAAAATAAGATTAATTCTTATGTGAGCTCTGCCCAGGGTAATTCCTACCAGTAATGAGAAATGGCTTCCCCCAGCCAATCACCCTAAGGTGTTTTAATCAAACATTCAAAGCAATCAAATGCTTACCAAGACCTGCAACTGCAGAGATGGATTTATTCTGTGATATAGAGAGTCAGCACAGCTGCTGTACATTTCCCCAAAATCTTTGGTTTAACAGAAGAAATAGAGTTATTTTCCACACAAAAAGATTGCAGTTCTCCATTGGATAATTTCTAATAATTACTTGTTGGAGGACTGAGTAATCCCCAAATCAAAACAAGCCACCTTCATCAGTTTTGTATCTTATTTGGATCAAGGTAATTTGTGATTGTATGCGGTACCTAATAGAGGTGAAGGTTTTATTTTATTTCTGACTTAAGAAAATAAGCAGTGCAACCTCACAGTTATGCTCTTCACTTACATGCAGAGGTTTCCATATGCAGATGTTGAAACTTCTCAAAACTCAGATATTTTTTCTACTCTAACTCCCAATATCTTTTCTTTGATGTAATCTTTCCTCTCAAGTTTAAACATTTGCTTTTCTTCTTTTCAGGAATTGTTCTATTTTAATTTTGTATTCGCATCACCTTCATTTTTATGCCACTGCAGCATCTGAAATTGTCATGTCATATACGGCCTACACAGGCTACCCTGTTCTTTACTTATTAATTGTGTGATTGCGCAATTGATCAAAATTTTTCTAAGACACACTTAGTAAACGTTATACACATTCTGGATGCTTCACAAGAGCAGACTCATGGATAAGCTCTGGTTATTGATGTTCAGAGAAATTTTCCAGCAAGACCATTAATGAATCTCCAGCTCTAGTCTTATCACCCTGGACATCCATCCCAACAGCTGCACTACAGACACTGATAAGAGGTAGTATCTGCAGACAAATCATGTAGAAGGGGATGTTGCTGTGATACCATTTTGCTCCTCCTCCTGATATTTCTAACTTAAAAACAAGACAACCCCTAATACCTAAGCAAGACCTCAGCTTGTCACAACCCAGCACAGCCACTCAGAAGAAGGAAAGCAAAATTACACATCTACACACATCCCTGACCTGGCAGGAAGGGGGTCTTTTTAAATTCTTCCCTTGAGTTTACATTGACCCAAAATCAATTGGCAAAGCTAAGAAAAGGCCAGGAGACAATTTGTTGCTACTAATGCGTTCTGCCATGAATCACTAACACCTCTTCAATGTCAACTAATAAATACCTGACAAACATGTCCTCTCAGAGAAACTGGCTCAAGTCTCTTCAGTGCCAAGTTTGACTGTTTAAGAGACTTTCTAGACACTAAGGGCAAAAGGTACTAATAGAAAAGCAACATTTATAGGTTACTGTTCTTAAAGAATGGAAATAACTGAGTATCCAAAGAACTTACACATGAAAGGACAGTCCATGTATAAATATATCCATATATAAGGGCAATTTTGTGTATACACAAAAAAACCTATGATTTACTAATACACTTTCAAAATTACAAAAAAATGAATTGAAGCCAATTCTAAAACACTCAATACCTTGAAAGTTTCACCTCTAGAAGTTTCACAGACCACTTAACCATCAGTAACATTAAGTGAAGATCAAAAGTCCAAAGCAAATTAACTGCAAATTACACAAAACACTCTACTTTCTTTTGTCTTTATTTCTATAACATTTCTTCTGTGAAAGCAAAGTCAATATATTGATCACAAAGTATTTCTAAATACTAATAAGCATTAGGAAACCCTGGGGAAAAACCCTAGTAATCCCAGTGACAAACAAAAAGCAGCGAGCAGCTCAGTTCCCTGTGCTTTCCTCTGTGTTGCACCAAAGCACAAAATCGCTGCTTTACTGTCGAGATACGATTCCGTATTTGCGCTGGAATTCCCAAATTATTTCTGAATTTTCGCTAAGCATCCTCTCAGGCTATGAGCCTGCCAGACTGCAGTGAATCCGACGTGCTCTGAATGCGAAATCCCTAAATGAATACGGAATCCTGCTTTAACAGGGATACCGCCGGGCAGCCTGCGGTGAAATCGGGGGGTGACGAGGACGTCGCGCGAGGCGAGCGAGCGCCCCGGGCAGGGCCGCGCAGAGGAGCCACCGAAGGGCCAAGTGCAGCGGCCGCCCCCACGCCGAGCATCGCGCTCGCTGCTCCGGCCTCTGTCCATGAGTCAGGCGGAGCGGCCCCGCTCCCCGCAGCGACCCCCTCTCCTCCGAGACCCGCGGCACGGGCAGCTCTCCTCCCGCACGGCTCCGTGGCTCCCGTTGTCCCATGGCAACTGTGGTCATGGGCGGCCTCGGCAGACGTGCGCTTGGGGAGCTGCCATGAGCTCTGGTTTTCCCAGCCTTTAGACACGGGCAGCGAGCTGACGAAGATGGAAAACAGACGTAAGGCAGTTCTAAAAGGAACAAAATGCAAGTGCCATCCTAGCACGTGGCGCTGCGTGGAGGTTCCTCTAAACCTGCTAACTATCTTCTGCCCAGCAGAAGAGGAAGGCAAGGCTTCCTTTAAGCCATATGGAAAATAAGGACTTTGGCACCTTGGAAGCCACACAGAACAGCTACCTTGGAACCACAGGCATGACCTTACCTACTCTTGGGAGCAGCACACAAGGCAGCACCGCTTGTTTTCCTTAGTGCTCTTCACATCCACACAAGTAAAACGATGCAGAGCACGTGGTCAGTGTCAGCTCAGTGCAAGTCTCAGCTACGCGAGAGACAGAAGCAGCCCGGGTGAAACGGCTATGGAGACACTCTGCTGTCACGCAGACACACACCGCTCGTAAGCCAAAGCAAGCGCGCAGACAGAGCCCGGGTTGGACACGATGCTCTCGGCTCGTGCTTGCATCGTGTCCAGGCAATTCACCCAACGCTCCACAGCTCAAGTGACAGGCCCACATGAGTGACAGAGGACAGAAAAGGCAGAAAAAGTCACACAAACACATCCAGGCTCAAACTGTGAGGGACAGAAGCTCGGCAGTCTTATGAACTTACCGTTCTGCGTAAGTTTTGTTGAACACACTAAAGTGGAAATCTGGAAGGAGTCCTTGCTGATGGTGCAGCTGCCGAGGTTCTGCATGCTCTTCCCTGTAGCAGAGTGCCCCTTTTCTTCCAACTCTATTTTTGTGGATGGCAGACTTAGATATGTAGAGGCATCTTCCAGCTTCTTTGCTTCTGCCTGCAGCAGTAAGTGCAACATGATACATAACTAAGAAAACCTAGAAAAGAGTCCTGTCGATAAAACTTTGGTTTTTTACACTGTACTTTCACAGGTTTGCTCCAGAAGTGGAAGTATCCAGTGGGTCTTTAAGGGTAAGGATTCATCACTAACCAATTTACAGCTTAAGAGTCAAAATGTGACATTTAGAGGGCTGGAGAAGCAACTCTTCTCCAGCCATGAAAATCCACGTAGCTATTCAGTGACAAGCTTTGCAAATTCCATCATTAAAACTTCCCTGGAAAATGATATTCAGGATCTAACCATCAATTTGCCAAAGATGCCAAAAGCAGAGTAATTTGTATTTAGCTTCTTCATCTAATATAATATTTCATAACATTTTTCTGTGCAGTTGCAATGAAATTCACATAGAACAAAGTAATTCACTGAAAGTAGATAATGCTCACACTCCTCTGGCTATTATAGAAAGACGAAAATATCTCAAAATTCTACCTTATAAACTATAAGGTCATGTTCTCCATCTCTCAGAGTTGTTCCATCATATCTCATGAGCTTCACAAATGCTAAGGCAAATATTTTCTCTGATTTATCTTTGGCTGTTAAACATAAACAAATAGTTAAGTATTTAGTACAAATACTCCACTCAAGTCAAACAAAATGGATACCCTGTAAGTGCATGACCGCAGGAAAGCCTCAGATGGAGAAAAGGATATAAGAAATTAGGAGAGTGTCTTCTAGAGAAAAGATAAAAGTTTGGAAAAAAAAAAAAAAAAGCATATGAATTTGAGTTGCTAGTGAAAGTGAAATAAGTCACTTAATGACCACTTTAGCCACTTGCTAATGACCAATTTAGAAATATGCAACTTTAATTAAATAACTACTATGAAATAACACATCACATCTGCATAAATAAGTAGTATTACGTACCTCGAAATTCACCCAGTGGACATCTGATTAACGCTTATTTTGCAGCAAAACTTTTCCTGCAGATTTTGAAAGGCATTCATACCACAAAGACAACTGCAGTGTGATGGCTATATGGAATGAGCATTACCAAAGTAAAATAGGCAAGATTCCCAAATACTGCTAATAAAACAACTGCTAAAAACAAAA